>PQXL01000001.1:0-159647 GCA_004916875.1 Botrytis galanthina
ATGTATGTATGTATGTATGTATGTATGTATGTATGTATGTATGTATGTATGTATGTATGTATGTATGTATGTATGTATGTATGTATGTATGTACCTGTTGCTTGCGACACTTGCGACACAGTGATACCAAAGTACAGACAGAGTACAGCCAAAAATCCACAATGTCTACGGTTTGTATCATTCAGATTCATTGAACAATGTTAATTTGGTCTTCATTCCCGCCCCCAATGGCGTATATGATATTGGCTTGTAGTGAATGGTAAACAACAGGTGGGATCAAAGAAGAGGAGTGTTCATTCATCACAACCAGGGGATGGACGGATACCTAGGTTAGGTTATGCGATATGCAACATTGAAAATTCTCTCTAGCTTTGGGCGTCAATTGACTTCAGCACTCATTCTTACCTTACTACCCAGGTAGGGTAGGTATCTTCATACGAGCAAGTACTATCATTGGGTCGCCTTATGTATCATTATGTGATATCCTCAATTCTTTTGCTGTGATTCCATTATTATTGGGCATTGTCTCCAGATCCAGATCCAAATCCAAATCGACCTTACCTTACCTTACCGTAGACACATGAGAAGATATTCTTCATTGGATCATTGGATGGTCCCCTTATTCCGCCGCACGCATATTGGGATCCCAATAATGGAGATCTTGCCAGGGAGGAAACGTGAGATCGGCTATTCTAGGCCATCAGTTCAATTCGATTTTGCAGCTTCCATATGTATGAGGCATTGTTAGCGAGGAAATGAAGGAGACCGAGTACGCTGCCTCGCTGTACAATCACCAGAGGAAAAGGAAAACGAAGGCGGAAGGATGGATGGAAATATATCCTCGATCGAGGGACTTTTTATCAGAGGAAGGAGTTTGGTTTGAAATCCAGCCCACGAACCAAATCAAATCATCCTACTAACTATCTCGAGACGTGTGTATCATCTTGGATAAATTCCCCTCGAGACCCCCAAAACATGAATCACATCGATCACACCCAACTCCGTATTTCGTACTCAACTTACCACCCTTGTTTTATCTCAAAGTGTGAGGCACTGAGGGTGCATCCATGGATCTGTAAAGATTGTGGCTCAGAAGATGACTTAATAGTTGTTTCACCATGATATCGTGTACTCCCATTGACGCATCTTCCACCCAGATATAATCTAATCACGACAACATTACAAGATTGTAGGCGAAACTGTCATTTGCACGACAAACACATATGAGATATATCTGTGTGAATCCTCTCATTAGTCCGCCCTATGAGAGAAGAAATCGCCTTGTCCGAGATTCCTTCATTGGTCGGTCGGTCTACTCTCCGGCCCTTTAGCATTAATGATGTTGATTTGATATTTCTGTAGCCACGATTCCCATCTCTTTCGTACCAGAAGTGTGCCCTTTGGTTGATACATGCCAAAGGTATACTTTTCATGCTATGATTAGCTGACGTTTGAACTCGTGCTTACCCGACGATCGCATATGTTCATTAGTCGCAGGATTGCGCAACGATATGAACCAAAATAGATCTCGGAAGGTTTGAAGGGTGCGTAGATGTAGAGTACTTGTGAGATAGGTCTTGTCGGTCGTTGTCTAGTGAGCATAATGCGAGTAAGTCTTGTAACTCTTTGTCTAATGCGATGCAAGTATCACCAAATGCAAGTCACCCTTGGTATCTGAATATCTGGATCTCGACCAACACCGAGGTTGTTGAGCATTTGATATGTTTTTTTTGTGGAGTTGATGGAAGGAGAAGGAGAAGGAGAAGGAGAAGGCGAAGAAGTGAAAGGATTTGTTGGGTCTTGCTGCACTCCTGAAATTCTGAGACAACGATTGAATTTTGATATTGATATACCAGAGGACATGACAACATGATAACATTTTGGCGGTCAATCATCTCTCCTTCACTCTAAAAAAAAAGGGACCAACGGGTTCAACGGTTCATAGACATAGATAGACATAGACATATATAGACATACATATACATATACATATACATACACATACATATACATATACATATACATTTACATACTGACTACATTGCGCATACACCATCACTTTTCGAGACAATTCATTATACTACTTGCTGTCTAGTTTTACCACATTTACCACTTCTACCACTTCTCCCAACTCTACTCTACCTAGTCCCATTGGCACTTTTATTTATGAAACACATCCATCAATCCACCAATCCATCCACACTCGAGCTCTCACTCACTTCAAAGTAATATCAAGACATCAAGACATCCACACATCCAAACATCCAAACATCCAAACATCCAAACATCCAAACATCCAAACATCAAATTCCAAGGAGATCCAGATCCATCTACCAATTACATCAAGACTATGTGTTACTACTACCACCACTACTACTACTGACAATTTCAATCTCAATCTCAATCTCAACTTAATTCATCATCACAACTCTTCTCATCTCTATTGGAGGAAGATATTTGACCATTGACCATCTTTGGTCCTTGAGAAAACGCATTCCTACCCTACCTACCTCCCTCTCTCCCTCCCTACTACCACTCCCCCCCTTAAAATACATGAAGATGTCTACACAAGATTCATCTGGTGGAGGGTATATTGAACAGGTAACTACTGTTACCAGTTCTATCGCAGGTTACCTCAAATTTCCTGTCCTTGTGTCTTCGGTACATTTTCTTTCACACAATTCCAATCCAATCCATTCCATCTTTTCTCTCAAGAAAAGATACTCTGAAGGATATTTGGTGGTCAACTGAACTGTACTTACCAATAATTGCAGGGTATAACTTTTTTACTAAGTTCTCTCCTCTACTTCAAGCAAAAGTATATTTTTTTCCCTCCACTCTACAAACCACTTCGCCTTTTTCTCTTTCTCTTTTTCTTTTTCTTTTCCCTTTTCTTCTTTTATCTTCACATCACATCACACACACACACACACACACACACACACACACACACACACAACACACGCACCACACACCACATCGCCCACCTATTCACACCTTCCTGAAACGATGTTACCATTCAATTAAAATACTGATCAATATCTTTCCTCAACCCTTAGGTCCTTGATTTATCCAAGTTCCATCCCAAATGCGGCCCGCACCGAAGTTCCACGACCCTCACAATTCGGCATCTCGGATTTTGAGGAGTTGGTGATTCCTACACCTGATGGGGAAAAGCTTTCAGCCTTCTACATTCGAGCCCCGCTGGCGAGGAAAAGAAAGAATGTCACAATCCTCATGTTTCACGGCAATGCCGGAAATATTGGTCATCGAATACCTATCGCGAGACGATTCATAAACATTGTAGGATGTAGTGTCTTGATGTTGGAATACCGGGGTTATGGTCTCTCTACTGGATCACCGGACGAGAAGGGTCTCATGATAGATGCTCAGACTGGTTTCGACTATCTTCGCAAGAGAGCAGAGACGAGAGATAACGATATTGTCATCTACGGTCAAAGTCTTGGGGGTGCGGTATCAATACAACTAGTCGCAAAAAATCAACACGACGAAAGATTAGTGGGCCTAGTTTTGGAAAATACTTTTCTATCCATGAGAAAGTTGATTCCATCGTACGATTACATCCACCACACAGCTATATTCAAATACTAACACGCCGTAGTGTTATTCCACCAGCCAGATATCTCGCCTATCTGTGCCATCAAGTCTGGCCATCAGACACATACCTGCCTACCATTACCGAAGTCCCAATTCTCTTCATTAGCGGTCTCCTGGATGAGATTGTACCGTACGTCTTCTTCTTTTCCTTTCTTCCTCCCACACACCATCCTCTAGAATGATGACCCAATTTCCATCCACAAAACATGACCTCCCTTCGGGGACCAGATTACACAATACGAGAACTTTTTGTCTGACTACCTACCTCAACCCAACCCATAACGATACCACAAAACTACTCTATTCCATACCTTTCCATTAACTCCCCAATCACAGACCCAGCCACATGCGCCGTCTCTTCGAGATCTGCCAATCCCCCACCAAAGTATGGAAGCCTCTCCCGAGCGGTGACCACAATTCCAGCGTGGTTGAGATTGGGTATTTCGAAGCCATCGCCGATTTCGTCGGGAACCTAGACACAAAACATGGTTGATCCCATACGCCCATACCAGGGAGCACGATCCAGCATTCGAATCTTTCTAGCATGTATCACGTTGCGTTTCAACACAAAATTAATATAGCATTTGGCGAGGCGTTTGGTGCATTTCGGATACTCCTTTTGATCAAGCGAGACCTAGACCTTCACTTCATTTCTACTTGAGATGTCCGTATAAGCGATGGATGGATCTCTTATAAAAAGTTTTTCTCCTTTAGAATAGGGGGGATTCGATGCGAGAGTAGAGCGAACAAGATTTACATGTATTTTATTACGAGATTCTATATCATGATAGACACGGAGAGACGCAGTCAAGAACAAAGGGACGCGCTTCTGAGAAGCCGTCCTTGCATCATCCTACGAGTACATTCTTTCTACGCTTGATGTTCTATTGTTCACACAGTAAGACATGTCACGCAAATCATGCACTTAATCATAGCCTAATCAAAATTTGTTTTTAAAAGAATTCTCATATTTTCATTCCACGCCACTTCTGATCATTCCTCACAGCCCATTCCTAGAATTTGACCAGTGTGATTTCATTTCCCTCCTCTCCCCATTCATATCCTCTCCTTGCTTCTCTCCTCTCTTACGCAACGCAATGCATCGATTGCACACCCGCCATCTCCGCACTTTCTTAGATGAGAAGAAGAAGAAAAAGACAAAAATTTCCTACGCAGACAATTCAATAACTCCTTCACACATACATAATGATCCTCGGGTATCCATCCATCTTTCCATCCACCCCGTGTCTTTTATCTTCCTTTGCGCTTTGCCTTTCTTCAAAAAAAGAGAATGGCGATTCATCCCCTTCCTCGTCTCTCCTCTCCTCTCCCCATCCATTTTCCTTCCCCTTATCATCCAGCCTATGTTCTGTTGTCCTCTTTCCTCTTCTTCTTTCTCACACGCTCTTGCTCCCCTGGTATATTCAACAACTAAACTAAAACTAAGACTAACTCCGACAAACCAGAGACATCATCACCTCATGCATACAATCATGAGCGCTGCGAAAATCCCATCCAGCTATATTAACAACCCAAACCTGCGGCCCGAACATTTGGAAATTTTCGAAAAAGTTGATAAAAAAGGGAAAATACGCTGCATATGTGGTTCCATTCCATCCCTCATAAAGAATTGCTCCATAATAGACACTCTAAAAAAATCTCATCGACTTTGGAGATCAAAAGAAAAAAGGAAAAGAAAAGAAAAGGTCAAATGAATGAACTAAGGCTTATCTGAACGCCCATCCCTAAATCAAGAACGCCCCTCCTTTCCATCCAGACCCGAATTGTGTACGCCAGGAACTAGCTGTAGTCAGGCAAAACAAATAAAATGATCCAATAGAATCATGTCCTGTCATCAAGCTTGGATTTATGACGCCGCCCTCTTTACGCCGATAGCCCTCGTAAATTGTTGCTTTTCTGTGGAAAATCATTTCGGAAAACGAGTACAGATAAAGGCTTCAACGCCAAATCAAGGATGCGTTGTTGCTAGAAGAACCGAAAAGAAAAGGAATAGTACACGTTGGAAGGGGTAGATGTTGGCTCATCAATCCATGGCGAGACGAGCGAAGTGCTTACTCCAGATCCAGCCAACTTGATCAGAGCCATCATCTTGATTTTTAGCCAACCAGAGCTCACCCTTCTCACCGATGACATCAAAGATCTAAGAATAAGTTAGTTTATTACGAGAAGTGCCAGATTCAATTCTTAACTTACTTCACCGGGCGAGTAGGTTAGATAAGGGTAACCAGCTTCAGTCTTAGTTGCTGCAATATTAAATTCAAATAAGCTTGCTGCCAGGTAGATGACATTGTAACGACTTCCATGGGCACGATCCACTGAGGAGGCTCTTGAGGATCGAACACTATCCTCAGGGCCATCGGGTAAAGGCATTGCCGAATGGAAAATGCCTGAGAACGGACGTTGATCGCGAAGAGGACCATCTACCATGTATGATGCAGATGCTTGAGTGGAACTTGATTCCCTACGATGTCCCAGGTCTGTGCTAATTCTTGCTACGGCACCATTATCCGAAGTAATGCTACGTGATGTTGATGGTCTGGTAGATCCATAAAGACGAGGGGCATTCGCATCTGGTGTCGCAGGAGAGCCAGAGCCAGCACGAGAATGTCCTACAGAGTACGCTGCTGGTTGATATGGAGCATGCGCTGGGAAGCCAGGACCATTTGCCATAATTGGCGAGAATGAAAATTGACCACTATGTCGCTTTGCAAAATCTGGAGTCGGTAGACATGGAGATGTATCGTGTGGAGCTGCCAAGGACAGAACCCGTGGACGAGCGGACGAATCAGATAGTCGGCCTTTTGTTTTTATCGATTCGTTATCTTTGATGCTGGTAACGGGGGTCGAATCTAATCTGTCCAAAAAGCAATCCACCTCGAGTGTACCATTGATGAGGCGAAGCTCTTGGGTTTGTGCGAGCACATACTTGTAATCCCGCTCAAATGATTGTAAAATGTCATTCTCGTTCATTGGTATTTGGTTAGCATCCAATACAGTCTTGACCTTCTCTTGCCAGATGTAGTACCAAGCTGTTTGACTGAAGATAAGTTTGGCAAGAATTGTTTGTCCTACCTGCGCCGTCAATACTGAGAGCCGGGGCATATCCGTCTTCAAAGTTTCATTCAGAGCATCGTATTCTTTGGCTAGTAATTGAAGCTTTTCGTCAGGCTTCTTGCCGTTGGCTTTGACAGCCATCAGCTTTTCATAATCTACTCGCCTTTTCGCACGTTTCTTCATGAATTCAGTAGGCCCAGAATATAACCGAATCACAGCTTCGATTGGCTCAATGACTTCCTTTCGGATCTGTCCCACCTGTTTTATGTTAGCATTGATAACGTTCTAGATCATAGAAAAATGCTTACATGGCTTTCCAAAGCAACACTCCCCATATCTCTCATGGAAAGGTTAAACTGAGTCCATCGAGCTTCCATTTCTGGGTGTGAAGAAGGGCTATGTCGCATGATTATTTCCATGGCAGAAAGAAATCTAAGAAAATCGTTGACCCAAGTAGCGACCTGTCGAGTATAGTATTCAACATCACGCATGACTACTTGCAGTCGCAGGTAATCATGACCAAACTTTTCATGCAACTTGACAAACACTTCATCGTCATGGGGCCGAACCACGTTAGAAGTCAGCTTCTCTGATCGTCGTCCAAATGCCTTGGCAATTCCAAGGCGGACTTCTGATTCCTTGCGTTTTCGACCAACAATCTTCCCGACGACTGAAATACGTTCCTTGAGCTTGTCAATAGTCTGCAATAAATTCAATGTTTCTCGGGCTGCAATCGAAAGAGCGTTGAAATCTGGGTGATCTTCAGCTGTATGTCTCACGAGGTTGTCGATTAATAGCTGGTATCGAGTGACCCGCTGGACTGGTTTGACCATCAGAGCGTCGAGATCCCAAGCAGCCGTTAAATCCTTTGCGACATTGTTGCATTCGATAAGCCACACAGTAACCGCAGGGTCCGCTGACAAGATTCTCAAGCGGTCTGCTGCCAGTTCGCTGTTTTTCAAAAATTCTGTGTAAACCTCTTGCATCCTCCTGAGATGTTTGCCAAAGGTATAACCAATATAGGTCTTTCGGTCCCTTTCTTCATTGAAATCATTGGATTCTGGAGGCTCTGAGCTACTGTCGTTTGGGCCCAGCGATGCAGGGGTATTTGCCGCAGTAGTCGTTGTGGATGTAGCTTTACTTTGTCTGGCGCGAGCTTTGGAAGTGTACACAGCTGCCCCAGCTTTCTTCAGGTCATCCAGCAGAGTTGTTGAGAAAGCTATAATCTCATCCGTGTTTCTGAATATGGTTTTGATATCGCCAAAATCCAATTTTGGACATGCTTCTGCTGTACCTTTGTAGATTTCCTCAACTACATTCATGTCTTTCAGATAAGCGGACTCTGTATCAATTATTTCCTCGATAATCTTTCTCCGAGTAAAGAGGCGTGCGCTCTTTTTCTTGGCAATTGCTTGCTCTTCCTCTGTGAGGGGTAGAAGGGGAGCTTTAGGGGCGGAGTAGCCATTGCTTAGAGATACGTCTTCCCGAGATATTTGCATGCTTGATCTAGGAGTGGAAATGGAAGGTGTAGAAAGTGAAGGCCGCGGCGAAACCAAGTCGTCGCTTGGGCGTCTGGATTCAGTATGTTGGCTAGTAGTGTTTTGGCTGATTTGATCGGTGCCCGATTGTGGACGACTATCTTGCATAGCGGGAGGAGGGGGTGTACGAGTAGGAGGACCTAATTTAGCAATTGCATCTTTCCGAGAATTGTGATCTGAAACTAGTGGAGGTGTGAGGTTAGACCATGCTGGGACAGTTGGAACGCTATAGATGGTGTCCGGGTCGAATCCAAGGCCAAATCCATTGTGGGATGTCAATGGGGGTAGTTCGAGCCTAGAAGAATTCATGGAACTTGTGTCCTCGATCGGCCTAAGTGGCCCAGGAGAAGGAGGCAATTTGGGGGGCGGTGTTGGAGCTTTCTGCAGTTCAGGAAGCGAGATCTTCGTGTTTATCCACCTTTGATTCTCGTCTTGGGAGGCTGGATCATCAGTTGTTGCAACTGAGAAATCGGTCCAAGCAGAATGTCGGTTTTCACGGTGGTAGGCGTCAGATGTAAGATATAACTCGCGATTCTGGTCATAAGATGGTCCATACAAGTCTTCTTGTTCACTCGTATTCCCGGTGTTTCCCGCGCCAATGTCATCAGAACTTTCATACTCGATATCTGTGGGAGTGTACAAATCCGGTTGTCTATCGTTCTCTAGTGGCGATAGGGACTCGGCGAGGGCGGTACGCAAAGCTGGTAATTCTAGTCTGGGGCCTTCCCCGGAAATTGTATCTGATTCTAAGTGTAATTGGGATCTGTCCGTGTCTTCTTCGATTCTGATGGGAATGTCTACCAGCTGCTGAGAATTCTCATCGTATAATCCCAAACCGGTAGGCTGAGCAATACTATGGTTGATACTGGCAGGAGCAGCTACTTCGAAATCCATGTGATGCATGGAGTCCGAATTGAAAATTTCTGATACAAATTTCTTTGCGCTTGGGAGCTCTGTAACAGTGACTTTGGCTTGCTCATCATAGGTGATGACATTTGATGGACTTTCAGAGGCTTCTGATGTCAAATCATGATCAATGGACTCCGGTAATGCTTCACTAAAATCCTCCTTCGGAGTATATCCTATTGAAGTGACCTCGATAGAAATTCCTAAAGAGTCTGCTGTGATCTTTGCTCGATCCTCAGGAGTCACATCATCTACTTTAAGTACTTGAGCAGGCACTGCAACGGAATCCGCAAGCTTTATAGACGGGATACGAGCAAGGCGCGCACCTTCTGTCTGCGCTTCATTTTCAATAAAAGTTGTGGCAGAAATATTTGAAATTGCCGACATTGGTACATCCTCTTCAATAAATGCTCCAGGCATGCCGTTAGTGACACCCAAAGTTGGCGAATCTTGATCCATTACAATCTGATGTTCAACAGGTGGCGGGGAAATTTGTGGGCCGAAGCTTGTCAAGATCTGTAATGATTCGGGTCCTAGTGATGGCATATCTGGTATCTCATCTCCATTCGTGGAAGTATTCGCATGTTCAGACTTGGAGCCTTCGTCACCGTTTGAGGCTTGAGGACTATGTTCATTGGCATGGTGTGTGTGAGATGCTCGAATCTTCTGCTGTTCAGATTCATGGATTGACTTAGTATATGCGCGTGTAATTTGTGCCCGCCGTGCTGCATAGTTAACTGGCTCTGTCGTTATTGTCTTACGTCCTTTCGTCTCAGAAGTTCCGCCAGCTTTAGTCACTTTAATCCCAGCTCTTGTGTCATGTGGCGATGCCGATCCATCCACTGCCTTTTGTCTTGAACTAGCGGTTGTTGCTGCAGAAACAGGTTGCCGAGGACGTGAACTTCGTAGAGGCGGGGAGTTTTTTGCGGGTGGTGCGGAAATATAAGCTTTCAAGCTACCACTGCTAGAGACTTTGTCTGGGCTACGTGTCTTGGCGCGGCTGTTAGGAGGTACAGAACGAGTTGCTGATGTCATCGAGCGTCCTGCAGGACTCCATGGTCGATGTTCTCGAGGAAGCTTTCCATGGAGCGGGCGTTTACCAGTCAGAGGAGAACTAGCACGCGTTGATGGGGAACTTGATCTGTCTGACTGAGTACTTGAGCGTTTGAGTGCAATAGGGAGTCGAGATGACAGCTTTGCTGGCTGAAGTTCGAATCCACCCTCAACTTCTACATGAGGAGAATCCGGCGCAGTGTTTGGACCTGAATCCTTGGCATTGACGGGGGATTCTGGTAATAGAAAAGAAGAGCGGTTGACATTATGCATAGTATTTACCTTGGTGTCTGCAAAGTCACTATGGGCACGATTGTGACCTGATCTTCGCGGCTTGTTTGGTTCTACGTCACCGAGCGATGGCGTTACTCCCAAATACCAGGCTGTTGGCGAAGTTGGAGATATATCGGCATCCGTACGACTACGTTGCTCAGTAAAGATGGCCGAAGGTAGCCCTGATTCGGATGTCCTTCTTGTAGCCGTTGGTATACCGTAACCAGCTTCGAATGTACCTTGACCTAAAGTTGAAATTTCTCCAAACAGAGGACGCTTCTCCGGCACCGCAGGTGGTGGTTGAGGTTGAGATGATGGCGAAAGATTGTTCATTGACTTTGAAGTTGAGCTGGCTTTGGTACTTGGTGTGTTCCTCGTACGCATGCTGCGGGCGGAACCCAAAGAAGCACTACTTGAATGTTGGTCCTCCGTCGCAAATCTTGGTCGTTGCATTGCTCTTGTACTGGATGAAGGCGATTTAACTCTGGTTGATCCCGGCTCCCTCGTAGTATTACTTGCCCTTAATGACGAACTCGTAGTTATAGGTCCTGGGTTACTAGCCACGCGGGCAGTGTGTGGATTCGATCGATCTCTCATATATCCGGAACTGATCCCAGCACTATCTTTTGTTCGACCCACTGGTTTCCGCGGCATGGGAAGGGACTGATCATTGTTCTGATCAAAGCGCTTCAAGAGATCCTTCACACTTGGTTTTTGTGATGCTTTTCCATATCCATTGACTGGTGGTTTGGTTGATTGCTTTTGATTGCTTTCAACATGCGATAGATTTGAGCCGAAGGGTGGTCGCGTTGTAGTTCTTGAGGTAGAAGGGGTTTGTTTTGGTGGACTGCTGGTATTACTTGATCGCATTGTGGAGGAAGCCGGTCTAACATCTGGTGCTGTAGCAGCCATATCTAATAATTGATCTGGCGGACTGTTTGTCTGTTGAAGAGGTTGATAATCTCGGTAGAAGTCATCTGGTTCACCACCATCATCAGAAGTATTCATGTAACCATTCGTGTTGGTAGTTTGTAATTGTAGATTCGAGGTCGTAAGAAGAGGGAGTTTGGGAGGGTGAGGGGGAGCCGGATCGAAGTCAAATCTGTGGGAAAAGTGAGGAGATTCGCAAGTGGTAGAAGAAGGTATTTGCCGGTATTGTGAAGTCAAATCCGACGAGTACTGGGATTGAGATTGAGATTGGGCTGGGGACTGAGCTCCTGACTGGGGAAAGGACCTAGAATAAAAATTCTGGTCATCTTGAAATCCATCCTCCATTGTGCCTCAACATCTGTTGAAGCTCGTGCTCTAATTGTGAGCGATGGTAATGCTGTGATTGTTTATTGATGATCCATACAATTGTGGCAGAAGTTGAATGGCCCTTGGAATGCTTGGAGCTGATTCGATGGATTTGATTTGAGCAACAAACCTTATCCTTGAGCTCTGGGCGCACGAGGGAGAAAATTGAATGTATGTGGCAGTAGGTTGGACGGAAGAATCATAGGACAAGAGTTGGTTATACTTTCAGTATAATGCGGGAGAGAAAGTTAGAGACGGTAAAAGGTAGCGTGGGTTTGTTATGCAATTGGATGTAATTGAATGGAGCGCAACCAATTATTATGGGTTAGAGGGATACCGGTAGTGGTTGGGGGGTTAGATAGCTTTAATGGATTTTCTCCACACAGTCTGTGAAGTTGTTGCTTTTCGAGTTTTAAGAGGGTGAAGGGGTGAGAGGGTGTGTGAGAGTGAGAGTGAGAGTGAGAGTGAGAGTGAGAGTGAGAGTGAGAGTGAGAGAGAGTGTGAGAGAGCGCGCGAGAGAGAAGAATTAAGTGTGAGTGGTTGTGCAATAAAAGACGAAAAGGCTACTACTACCTAGTATGTATGATAACTCTGAAGTGATCTACTAGGTAGGTTGTAAGTATTTCTATTTCTACCCGACAATATGAAAGGTACAAAAGCACAATACTGGTCAGGTAATGTAATGTAGTGTGGTGTAGTGTATTGTGTATATCTTCAGCAAATGACAGTGACAAGGTAATCAATCGAAATCATCATACATATCAGCCATTGAGGCAATTTGGGTCAACGATGGTCAACTAATACCGGGCTCGGAAGAATCTACCTCATGGGACAGGTGGAAAAGGTCAAGGATAATGAATTCCATCGAGTCAAGGAAGGTTTTTGGCACAGTTTCAACTTTCATGGTCATGGATGAATTTTGATTGATCACTACTGGGTATCTAATAAAGTATCCTTCTGCCGCTGCCGTTTGTTTCGTGTCTCCCTTCCAGAGTTTCCTGGCACTATATATACTGTCTGGCATTGGCTGCCATTGCTGGTGATACCTTCGACTTTTGGCCTGTACTTGCATTCCAATTTTATTGTATGTACAACCATAATTTATATCGAATACTTGTGACAAATCAACAGTGCGAGTGAAGGTTTTAGATTGATGGCAAAGAGTAGACACTAGATGAAGAAGCAAATGGCCGGTCTCCCTCAGCCACTCTATCTATATTGAATCATCCATCGCATTATTAGCATTATTAGCATTATCGCCTCACACCTCGACACTGAAAGAAAAAAGCAAATGTCAATATTGATATTGACTACAAGTCTCTGACTCGGTGACTGGGAGCTCACAGGTCTATTGTGCTTCAAAGTTTGACAATCAGTCAAGCCTGACTCTAAAATAGCATCTAGCTGTCTAGGTAGGCAGGTGAACTAGGTAAACAAACACCTAAAGAAAGAATCTGATTGTCAGAACCCTGGAAGGTTTGCTTCATTTTGGATTTGACATGGTAAAGTCTTACTTCTAAGCCAGCAGTAGCCGAGCCTGTATCATTCATTCATTCATTGATTCATTGATTCATTGATCATGACCCCTTCTTCAAGAACCACCGAGGGCCTACCTACAGTAGAAAAGAAGCCAAGGTTGGTGTATGAACACCAATTACCTCGGTCCACCAGTCCTTTTCATGTCTCTCTCTTGTTTGGCTGGTGTTGTACTGGCTCGAGGCTGTTCTCCTATCAATATCACATCAAAGTCTTATCGCTTATCGATATCCTCAATTCTAGATTCAACATCAACATTCAACCAATGAATGGCTGAATTCCCACCTCCCTAGTAGATATTGGTTCAAGACCGCCCTTCCGGACTTTGTTTTCCTTTTCTCTGTTCCGACTTTGTCTTGCTCAATATAATTGAAACAACTCCTTACTTTTTCATATTCATCCATACCCCTTACTTCATACACCTATTTATAAATTGAAACTTCAATCATATGTCGTGTTTGTTCTCATATTCGTTGTGAAAGGGAGGAATACTTTATTATTGACTTTTAATTTGGGAAGTCAATAATGCAATCTGATCTACAGCCTCGTAACTTTGACAAGGCTGCATAGAACAGGCTGCATAGAACTACCTAGCAGTCTTCCATCGATCTTGCTTGAAGATCTACATCACGCCTATGGGTCATCATCTGGGTCATCACTGTCCATCACCGACAGCCCAACGCTAAGGCAATCCACTTAGGAAATACCACCTAGTGTGCATTACCAAAATCAAGAATCAAAAAAAGCAATTGCTCAAACATGGCTAGAAAGAGAAAGAGAAGTCATGCTGTCACAGGAACTGATACTGATAATGGCACTGGCACTGGCACTGGCACTGGCACTGGCCTTACAGATCTCAACAAACGTCAAAAGGCCTCTGGAGATACCCACAGAAAGGATCCTCCGGTAAAGCAAACTTTGTTGGCCAAATACTACCCCAACGTCTTATGTCTTCGTGATTATTTACTATCAAAGCTTCCAGTATCCTCCAAGGTTAGGAGAAAGAAGTTGTTGTCAGTGGGCCACAAGCTTGCAAGAAATATTGAACATCAAGGAGATGATCATGAGGAGGAAGATGAAGATCATTTGTTAGGTGACTTTCTTGATAGCACGTTGATAGGTGTGTCATTGAATCATGAACTTTCTCAAGAAAATAGGTTGAAAGAGTGGGTTTCTTTCTCACAGAAAGGAGACATTTCTGTATCAACGATTGCAAATTCAAGTGGTAATGATGTTTACTCTCAATCAGAGGTGGGTGTTTATCAATAATCTTTCTTCGGAATGTTCTTGTCTCGGACTACTAACATCTCAACAGATTGTTGATTTTGCTATTTGGTTACTATTTTCAAAGTCAAAATCATCAAATGGAAGACTTCAACACTTACTTTGTCAAGGATATCGTAAAGATATCAGTTCTCATTCTGTCAATAGGGATGAAAACTTTAGAACTTCTATTCCAGGAGTCAATTCAATGTATCCCAATAGTCATGTGACAGCTATGAAAGCCTGGCCATGGCCTCATGTTCTTGCTCTGCTAGGGAGAGCTGGAGAACGTGTCATGTGTGATTTGATTCTTGATTGTGGTGTTTTTGTTCAAATAGAAAATGCACATGGTAGTTATTACCAACTCAGTGGTCGGTTCAACTTGTGTCTGGTTTGTTGAATCTTCACTGACGACTACAAACAGGTCAGCCTTTAAGTGAACTCTCACCTACCACAACTGCAAAAATACATGGAAAACTATCTGAGACAGACAGCCCTTTGAGCAAAAGACAGCAACCAGTTATCTTACATAATCCAGCGGAAATCAATTTTGTAAGAAATCGGATGCTTTACGCAAAAGCTGCTTTGAATGCAAAGGGTGAGGTTCAATTTGGTCTTAGGCATATCCGTAGGTCACTCTTGAGCTAGTAGCTTGAATTCAAATTGACTGATTGTTACGCGCAGATGTTTTTAACCGATTTCCATGTCAAGTCAATGCTGGAAGTGGTGCCATGCCTAGTCGTCGACGGCCCGAGGAAAATATCACCC
This sequence comes from Botrytis galanthina, assembly GCA_004916875.1. Lineage (NCBI taxonomy): Eukaryota > Fungi > Ascomycota > Leotiomycetes > Helotiales > Sclerotiniaceae > Botrytis > Botrytis galanthina. The sequence goes on from PQXL01000001.1 coordinate 15,327, forward strand.
AAATTCTAATGTACATATTCCCCATGCAATTCGGCCTTCACAATGTCTTTACTTCAGAAGTTGACAATCGAGAAACTGTTCAGCCATTCAAAGATTACACTTTACGTGAAGAAGAAATTGATTCTATATATCCTGACGCAAAGGCCATCAAAATCCCCAAAAGACTTCGTGGAAAACCCAGGGATCTGGTCAAAAAACTCCAAATCTTGCACTCCAGGTGTTCATACAATAGCTTGTTAGAATACTATTGCCCGGTCAGTCTCCAAATTGAAATTCCGTGGCTTCTATTAACACTTGCAGAATCGAAAGAAACAAGATGGCAGCCTAGAGGACACGAAAGAAAAGGGTTCTTCTAATTCGACGTCATTCGAAAGCCAATCCTCTGGGAAAAGCCGCATCTCCAACACATTTTTATCGAGTGCCCCCTCAATTCCAGCCCGAAAATCAACTTTGATGGGCCATGCAAGTTCTGGTGCCGATGTATCTGCTTTCTGTCATGCCGTGCTTCGAAATATTGTACCGCGCGAATTCTGGGGCACAGGAGACGTGCAAGTACATAACGAGGGCATCTTCAAAAAGAATGTGGATAGCTTTATTAGACTAAGAAGGTTTGAGGCTTTGTCACTCCACGAAGTTACTCAGGGATTCAAGGTAAATTTTCTGTCATGGTCGGATTTCATTTTGTTAATATTCAACAGATTGCCGAGATTGAATGGTTGGGCGCACCAAACACCTCGAACCAAAAATTGTCACTAACTGATTTCAATAAACGACGTGAAATATTCCTTGAATTTATATACTATTTATTTGATTCAGTTCTTATCCCCTTGGTTCGTTCGAACTTTCATGTCACCGAGTCGAATATTCATCGTCAGCGACTCTTCTTCTTTCGTCATGATGTCTGGAAATCTGTGGCTGAGCCTGCGCTGGCTTCATTGAAGTCAAAAATGTTCGAGGAAGTAAAATTGGGAGAGGCTCAGCAGATACTTGGTTCGCGAGCCTTAGGCTTTAGTCAGATGCGACTGATACCGAAGGAGACTGGCGTGCGGCCAATTATAAATCTAAGAAGAAGAGCAACGCGGAAAGGTGACAAGCGTCTGCTGGGTGCCAGTATTAATAGTGTGTTAGCCCCTGTTCACAATGTACTCACCCATGAGAAGGTAAGTGCCATTCACAGTCGGACTTTTTTGGGGGAGGCAAAATTTAACATCTGTAGGTAAGCAATATAGGTCGCCTGGGATCAACTCTTTTCTCTGTCGGAGATTTATATCAAAAGGTCAAATCCTTCAAAGCATCTCTCAACTCATCAACAAAACCTCTCTACTTTGCCAAAGTTGATGTCCAGGCTGCATTCGACACCATTCCTCAAGCTGCAGTCATCAAGCTCATGGCCACCGTTCCTTCCGAATCAGAGTACAGGTTCGCAAGGCATGTTGAGATCCGACCTACAGAAGCCTATGCCACCGACCCTCATGCGCCAAATAAACCCATTAGAAGATGGAAATCACAGGCCAAATCCCTTCACCATCTCGACAATTTCGATGAGGATCTCGAAAACGATACAGCCATTGGCAAGAAGAACACTGTTTTTGTTGAAAATATTGTCAACCAAATCCGTGATACTGACTCTCTTCTCCAAATTTTGACTCAACACATTTCACAAAACATGGTTAAGATTGGCAAAAAATTCTACCGCCAAAAAGAAGGAATTCCACAGGGTTCAGTCCTTTCTTCTTTACTTTGTAATTACTTCTATGCGGATCTCGAAATCAAGCATCTATCTTTTCTACAACCTGGGGAAAGTCTGCTGCTGAGATTGATTGATGATTTCTTGCTTATAACACTTAACCCTGCACATGCGAAACGCTTCTTGAAAATAATGCATGATGGCATACCAGAGTACGGAGTAGGCGTAAATCCGGACAAGACACTTACCAATTTCGAGGTGATGATTAACGGTAAGAAAATAAAGAGAGTGGTGGGTGAGAAAATGTTTCCTTATTGTGGTAATTTGGTGGATATGAAGACTTTGAATATTGCAAGAGATAGGGATAGGAGGAAAGATTTAGGTGAGTTTGTTTGATCCGGTCTAGTTTCTCGTTGAACGTATGACTATCATGGACCTCAATACTAATCGTTGAGAAGTAATACAAGATTCACTCACAGTAGAATATTCAAGAATCCCGGGGAAGACATTCCATCGAAAAGTTCTCAGTAAGTATCATTTTCTGATCTCATTTTTCACAACACCAGAACGTCACAGCGTATGGGAATATAAACTCAAAAAGAGCTCCTTCTGTCACATACGACCATAGACTGAAGAGAATTGGGCATCCCGTCCGCTCTGCCATACACAAGCTTCAGATCGGTGGATTAGAAGTTGGGTGGGTGACCACCAGCGAATCCCCAATGTTGTATGTTTTTGATGTCACTTTTTTGCACTCAGACAAGATTTTCGATGAAATTCTGGATATTCTCAAGTGCTATCAATTTTCTCCTCAATAGTTATTTTGAGTGCCGCTTTCGTTTTGCACCCCGCTTCACCACGCTTGCTTTCGCTTTCCATCTCCACTTGAACTTCCAAAACACAATTAACACACCCATAGATTCCCTCACCCTCCAAACCCACCCCATGTACCTCGACACTTCTCACAATTCCCTCTCTACGGTACGCAAAAATATTTACACTTCTTATGTTGAAAGTGCATCGAAAATGATGGCATATATTAAATGTTTACCTGTTGCCAAAAAACCAAAAAGTGCACTGGTGATTAAGACGGTCGAGGATTTAGTTAGATTAGGTTGGTGTTTAAGTAGACGGGGAAAGAAGAGCAGTGGAAAAGCTGGGGAGAAAGGAGGAGATCTGGGTAAGGATGAGGGTGAGGGCGGAGAAGAGGAGCAGGGTGGTAAGAAAGATCAATATGCAGGTTACATATGCGAGGTTTCGAAAAGGGAGATGAGGAGGTGGGGCTTAGGCGCTTTTTTGGAGGTGATGAGGAAGAGGCAGAGTGGGTATACAGGGGTTGTCGAGTGGTTGGAAAGGGAGTTGGGGAAGTTGTGATGGGGGAGGGGAGGGGAGGTGTTCGGGAAGAAAAGAAGGGGAGGGGTAATGCGTGGGTTTGTTCGATGAATAGGTTGCTAGATGGACAGGGGGAGGGGGCGCCGTTTGAACCATGGAGGTATCCGTATTTGTACTTGTACTTTTAGCGTATCATTACTATCGATGCATTTTGCAAAATCAACATACACAAAATGAAATATACGAGAAAACAAATATTCTTTATGGACTTCTATATGGACTTGTATCTACATATACATATACACATGTATGAAACCGTAAGATCAAACCTTCCCAATCTCCGTTCCCATTTCAAATCCCCACCGGAACGGATTCCATCATCTAATCATCTACCATCGAACACAATTGTACCGTTGTCCCCCTAGTCTCCTCTTCCAGAATTCAGAATTACTATATTCCATCCCAATTCCCAAAATATTGCACACTGAACAATCATTGTTACTCCAAACCCCCAGATCCATAACTTGCATCCGGCTTTCCGACTCCTGCCAGTGGCTCCAGACTCCAAAAACCCGCAAAAATCTGGCAAATTATACATGGTTAAATCCCTCCACACCCCTTAGCTCATCACTCCTGCTTTTCCCACTCGCATACCCATTTTCAATACCTCGATACAAATATACTTACAATACGCTAAAAGAGATCAGTTCCTCCGATGCTCGTAATCAGAATGGGGGTTCGAATATCGCGCATGCGGATGGCCGTTACCATTACTGTGAAGATGTGACGGATTTGGCTGGTTTGCATATTGCGCATGAGAGGAGCCGTTACCGTTGCCATTACTATTGACATGCGATGGTGCTATTGCTGGGAACTGCGATGGGGCTGCTGTTGAATTTGAATACTGGGCGCGCGGTTGACCGTTGCCGTGGCTGTTGTTATCGATATGCGATGGAGTTGCCGATGTATTTCCATACTGCGCATGTGTAGGCATCACTCCGTATCCACCGGTGGGCCAGCTTACATATGGCTGCTGTGATTGCATTCCCTGTATCGCTGTGGCGGCAGCTTGTTCATCCATAGCCGGCACGCTACGATCCATGTATGGCTCCATCATCGGGGCCGAGACTTGTTGATTATGAGTGAAGGCATCCGGTCCAACTCTCCAAGGAATACTGAAGTTAGTCCCTAGCATTAAATCAAAGACGTTATCAATATTGCTCTGCTGAGGATTTTCGAATTCAATATCGATATCAGGGATGGCTTGAACATGAGACTGCATCTGCGTGGCGTCGTAATGTTGAGATTGTGCGGTAGTTACATGGTTATCGATTATGCCGACAATTTGAGCAAATTGGAAAGATACCTGTGTGAGCATAGCGAAGACTGGACAAAGACGAATGTTGTCCATCGCGTTCCTTATGTCAAAGACTGCCTTCCTGCGAGAGATGTCTTCGTCATTGTCTGGCTCATCTTTCGCTAGGAACTCCAACGCGATAACGGCCACGCTGTGATATACATAGTAAGGATCAATCCAGGTTACACCATTGAATTGGTTCAAAGTGATAAGTTGGTGGATGAGTTTAAGAGCTTCTTTGGATGAAAGACCACATTGGTAACTCAATTCGTGTTCTTTTTCACAGAGATGGTTGGCGCGAACATGCTTCCCTTTTTTCCGCGCTACCTGCAGCATTGCTTTCCGTACCGCGTAAGGTCGAGTAACAAGTGACTGTACAAGATGGAACTGAAGATGAAGTAGATAAATCGCACGCGAGTGGGCACGTGAAATTCCATGAAGTCCGAGGCGAAGGTGTGGTGGTAAGCGGTCGCGCCAGTCATTCAACTCCGAGATCAATCCAACGGCTTGAGTAATCCTGAGTTTCTCGTCATCTGGGGATAAAATGACGTTAGAGGGATACATCCTCTTGCTAGTACGCGCCATTATCCTTGTCAAACGACACAACTCCTCGATGTATGCTACAGGTACATGTGCACTGCCATCAAGAAGATCTTCGTTGGGATACTTAATGGTGACTTCCGTGTCGTCGATAGAAGAGGGTCTGCCCAGTATCGTGCATGAATTCTGTTCGAGTACGTAAATTGTCCACCACACACGGCGGCGAACCTCTATTTCGCCTGGATCGAGATTTTTGTTGCCTCCTTCTCGGTGCATTCCAAGAGTCATAGCCATTCTTAAAACTGCACCTAGCATCGTCCAAGCTGCATTACGTTCGGACATGTTATGTAAATACATATGCAAAAGGAGTAGAGCTTGAATATTGACTAGTGTACTGGTATATTGAAGCTGGGACACTCGCGACTGTACCCATATTTTATAATTGTGAATCATTTGCAGGTACAAATCATCCTGTGGCTCGATAATTTGAGCTCCAAGTACTAGAACCATGAGAATAGAACATAGCCACCCGGGCTCGAAATCTTGAACCTGATTACCGAGTTGGCTCCACGTGCTCTCGTAGCGCTGTTCAAAAGAGCGACGTCTAAAAAGCATAAAATCTGGGTGAACATGGTCAAAGAATGACCGAACCAAGACATCCGCGATTTCTCGAGCGGGTAGAAGTGAAGATAGAGGCTCTTTTTCTGAAGGGTCTTTGCCTGGGACAAGCGGAAGCACGTGACGGCTTCTAGATACTTGAGCATCTCGTTCGAGATCTGCTGGTCCAGGGGCCGTGTGCTTTTCTTCGGCTGCCTTTGGCTCTAAACCTTTGCTCCATTTTGAATTCGCGAAGTTTATCATCAACTTCATACTTGGATTGTTTGGTTCAAGAACTTGAGCATACGATCCTACCAGCGCACGAAGATTGAGGGCAAATCCAAAACTTGAAGAAGGCCCAATGAAATGTGATTGCCCCCCCGAGGGTGTGGGAACAAGCGTTTCCTGTGGCGAACTGGGTAAGGTTACAGATTTCTCTGTTGGCGTTGGCTCTTCCTGCAAGGTTCGTTGGCTACCTTCGGAATAAGCTGGTGACGATGACAATTCCTGTGGGATCTGTGCAAAAACTTCATCCATGCGTATATCGCCCGTAGTAAGATTGTCTCCCGTGAAGTCAGGCAACGTTATTTCATGCTCTGCAGCAATCTCGTATAGAACGTCAATATCACTTGTGTCCCTATTGGGAAACATTCCTTTGACAAGCGCATCCAGCACGCGATATCGCATACTAAGCGTTTCGACACTTCCATAAATTCGAGTCTTCCGGGGTAAGGTGAATTTACATTCTACACTGGCTTCCGCACAATTCTGGCAGGGACCTCCCTTTTGTATGCAACGCACTCTACGCTGCTTGCAACGATCGCAAGAAACCAGAGTTCTTTTTCGCAGGTGTTCCGGAATACGGACCTTGCCTGACTTTTTCTTTTTGGATGAAACCATCCTCTATGCGCAGGGAGGGGAGGGGAGGGGGGGAAGAGTGAGATCAAACCCCGCAAAATCCGGGGTGTCAAGAGATAGAGAGTCGTATAGATTTTGATATGGTGATCAATAATTCGTGACAATTATGAATATGAAGGGTTATGATGAATCATGGAGGTTTATGGATGAAGGTCTGGAGCACAGGAATGAAGATGTATCAATTCATTTCGTTATGATTGTATGACTAGACAGGAACAATACAATCACTCGGATGAAGTGCAATTAGTGTACTAGTGCGTGCTAGTACTACGTGCTAGGTAGTATCTGAATGCGATTGACCGATTGACAGATCTCAGATGTCGTGTGTGATATGGAATCCAATATAAATGGGGATAGATACAATATGGAAGGAATATATGGCTAGTATAAAGAAGAAGGAAGAAGGAAGGAGGAAGGAGTATGAAGAGTTTAAATTTGGGTTAGGTACGTGAGTACAAGGAGGTAATGGAGGTAATGTTATGGTAACTAGGAAAGGGAAATGGAATAATCAAGGATAGAAGAAATGCCTAGTAGGATTATTATCATAGGTAGGTGGGTAGGTGGGTAGGTAGGTAGTGGGGAGAGGGAGAGAAGTCGATGTGGTTGCTGATGCTGATGTGCTGATGCTGATGCTAATGCTAATGCTAATGCTAATGCTGACTGATCAGCTTTTTTCATTAGCCTCTTTTTTTTCTCGCCATCGTTTTGGGTCAGTGCCAGCAGGTGGTCATGTCATGTAAAGATTAAAAAGTACCGGCACATAATACCTACCTAGGTACAGACAACCTAGGAGCCTGAGTAGATGTTCATTTCCCTTAACGAGGATTCATTATATTGTACCAATTTGAATATGTTGGAAGACGGACTTGATAGGTGCTAGTGAGTAGAGACTATCTAGGTATGCAAAGGCTCTGTATGGACAATATCAACTGTCTGTCGCGTCGCGTGAGAGAGGTAAGAGTATACCTGATAATTAGAGTTAGTGATTTGTCGGTAGATGTAGGTATAGGTACCTGGTAGTAGGTATGTAAAACTCTCTACTCCCTATCGATACCCTTGAAATTGTATATGTACCAAGGGTAATCGTCCATTAGGTCTTCCTCTTATTTCCGAATACTAACGATACTATAATGTTGGGCTTGGGCTTGGGCTTGGGCTTGGGCTTGGACTTGAACCGGGACTTGAACCTGGACTTAGACTTGGACTTGTACTGTAACTTGTTTGTAACTTGTAAGACTTCCCTATGACCAACCCCCGGGAATGACCTAATCGGAGCATTACCTTAGTATGAAAGTATACTACTGCAGACAGATGCGTACAGCTGGAAGTTTGCTCCGAAGAGAATCAATAGGTTTCAATGACTGGTAGATCTTAAGCTACCATAAGCTCAATCAAGTCCTGCGATCATGCAAAGTGCATAGTCCATATATCAAATGCATCCCCTCCTCGCCTGCCCCCAGCTGCTCATCACGGTAGATCCCTAGCATTCAAGTACTTAGTGGGTGTCATCCATCTCAACTGGGTAGTTCTTGACGAGGTGGAAGTCTGAAAAAAAGCAAATCTAATACATGATATTCATCAGTTGTTATCGTAGATTGAGGGGAATCCATCGCCCTCATGTCACCCATCATATTCTCGGGTAAAACTTCTGGCCATTGGTCACCTCCAGTACTTGGGTATATCTAGTACATATAAAAATAAGGAAATCGACCCGAGCAGGTGTTGATGCATCGAGTGAGTGAACCATTCTTATCTTATCGATTTTTGTATCGATACATCTTCCAACACTGGGTTAGATGACTAGGTAGGTAGGTATGATTCAATATAGTTTGATGACTATCCTCTCATGATTCATTGGATAGCATTTCTTTCCGAAAAGCACTGAATTCTTGATTTGAGGAATCTCAATGAAATGTAACATGCCATTCACCATTATCCGTCCATTATCCGTTATCCATTGACCGTTGATTGTTGTCCGTTGCATTGTCCATTGTCCATGATCAATTAGCCATCAGACCTCATTTTCCCCGTCGGTACCGATACACTGGAGCCAGTCTCCAGTCATTTAAAAGTACTGTGAGTCTGTGACCTGTTACGAGTAAATGCCCAGGTACCTACTAGGTAGTATCTATTGATTGCCCCCGAGCCCCCCTATAATCACACTCCGTAAACAAAATTTCAACGATTGACGATTTACCTCGTATCTAGACAGACCGGTAAAATAACCTCTCTTTAGGAATATGGTCGCTATGTATGGTGTGCGTATATATGTATACGAATTAAAATATCATGGCTCTTAACAAACCTCCGTTACCGGTAGCTACCTACCCATCGGAAATGATCTAAAATCACACAATTCCATCACCTGACGTCTCTATCTCGTCCGAGCCGCTGCTTTTATTATCTACCTGGGTATAGGTGAGTCGAGTCGCTGCTTTTATCATCTACCTACCGGTCATGGAGCAAAGAAATTGCTCGTACGCTTGCTTATATAATCATCCATCTCTTGGCACACTCGCACATTTTGTACCACAGTACCACCGCACTAGGGATTTTGTATTGTATCTCCATTTTTGATCCACAGAGAGTGCGTAAGATACCTTGCAAGCGAGCGAATCAGAACTCGGTATGGGCAATTAAAAGTGGAAATAGAAATCAAAGTTCAAACTTAATCAAGTTCGGGCCAAGTCTTCACTCAGACGCCCCATAAACGCCTTCCCCTTCTCGTTCCCTCTCCTCCCCTCTTTTACCTCTCGCCTCTCTCGCTCTCTCTCTTTTGAGTTACTCCCAAGCCCAAGATGTTTCTTTCTCTCTTCCGTAACTAACAAGCTTTTTCGTATCCAATACAACTTATTAGCTGAGATTAGCACTCCGCCGACTAGGTATAAAATGGGGAAAGAATGAAGAAGAAAAAGAGAAAAAGAAAAGAAAAGGAAAGGAAAGAAAAGAGAGGGAGAAAATACATACGCTTGGGTATGTCCGTCATCACATTGTCCCCTCATTCAAGTCAAAAAAAGAAAGACATACCGGTTTAGTATCCTTTCCCTGCCCTTTGCCTCCTTCTTCTACTTCTTCTTGCTCTTTAAACAACCGCCGTCGCTATTTTCTACCTACAATATATCCCCCTTTGAACGATCGATTTTACACGATCATTTTACTTTTCAAGCTATATTCCTGGTATCAAAACAGTTGGTTGATTTCAGAAGGTTATTGAATCAATCAATCTATCTGCCAATCTATCGATCAATCAATCTATCAATCCACTTTTACAATTATCAAATCTCATCCATCGTTCGAGAACATTTAATCCTTACATACACACGGAGTACATGTACACATACAGAGTACATACTCCGTATATATCTAATCCATGAACTAATCCCAATTGGTTACACAATCTCTTGTTTTCTTCTACCTTGTCCTGCCTGCCCTGTCAAGCTATTGTAACATACATTTGTTATACATACCGTGGTTTATACATATCCCCGTGCCTCATTGGTCTTACTTTCCCATTCTCTCGGGTCCCCTTTTTCAGATCGGATCGTTCAGAAAGAGGTATGTTGTACCGTCTTTTTGTTTTGTTGCTGTACGGAGTACACTTTGTTGATCGTTCCATTATCCATCCGGAAGGTTGTTGGAAGACAATATATCGTGTGGCACCTCTGTAAGGGTTATGCTCGTTTGCTGTGTTTTCCATATAGTTGTTATAAATCTACAGTACAAGATATAATACTTGGAATGATTCCTCTACACAAAGTCCTCGAAAAGATAACTTCTTCTTTATATATACATATGTATATACCTATACAAGCAAGGGAGCTAATGCCCGTTCTTTTCATAGTACAACAATATCAGCATGAGCATGTAGTTCGGAATTGGTCCTCGGAATCTTTCAAACCTCTCAAACCTCTCAAAACTACTTTCACCCTTTGGTCAACCAACAACCTTTTCATGATCAAGGATAAAGCTCGGCAGTTCTTGTCTTCGCATCAAAAATTCCAACATGTCATCAAGTCAATCAAATATTGACCAATTTGACTCTCATCAAAAATCTGCCCTTTGTGTGGAGGAATCAAATTCGACATCTCCAACCCCAGAGATCAAGCTTGATCAACATGGATTACCATTAGTACCCCAGCCCAGTCGCTTTAAAGATGATCCATTGGTATGTTGTAATTTTCTAATCATGACCCGATATTGCCGGGTTATCTCAAAATTCCAAATACATCCCTTCATCTCATCCAGATTTCATCCATTCGGTAAAAAAAAGTACAAAGTTGATGATCGACTAGAATTGGCCAACATGGCTCAAATGGGCCGTCCTGATTCAAGTTGGCTACATGGCATTCCTAGGACCTTACAATGCCGCACTCGTGAATCCAAGTCTGGTTCTCCTGAGTGATGCGCTTGATGTTAGTCCAAAAGTGGCTTCGTACAGCACAACTACGGCAATTATCATGGGTGGTGTTTCACCATTCATTTATGCGCCTTTGGCGAACATCTATGGTCGTAGACCTATCACCTTATTCGCAATAGTTTTGACTATTATTGGAGGAGTAACATCGGCTCGTTCAACCACTTTTTCACAACTTGTGGGTACACGTGCTCTTTGTGGCTTTGGGTTCGGTGGAATGATGTCGGTGGGTACCGCTTGTGTGAATGATATGTTTTTTCTCCATCAGAGAGGTGAAGCTACTGGTGTATACTCTCTCTTTGTTACAAACGGTGCTCATGTGGCTGCGATTAGTGAGTCAAGTCACCTCGAGTTTTACGCTTTCCTCGAAAAATCAGCTAACATAATCAATTTAGTTGGCGGTTTCCTTGGCTCATCCCTAGGCTGGCAATGGGATTACTGGATTGGAGCCATCAGCACCTGCGTTTCTCTCCTTGTCGCCATTTTCCTTTTTCCCGAAACTCTTTTCTCTCGCGACCCATCTTACCTCTCCACACGTACCAAAACCCGCACGTACTATGAACTTCTCTTTGATTTTCGCGGGAATTGTCTCCCTAATCGCTCACTCCAAATTTCCCACTTCTTAGAATCTTTCTACATGCTCCGCTATCCTTCAATTCTCTTTCCATTTTGGTACTACACATGGGGATGGACTTTCATCAACGTCATGCCTGCCATCTCTCTCGCCGCCATCTACACCGAATTCTATAACCTGAAGTCTGGTCCAATAGGTGCCTGTCTGGGAGTCTCGCTCATGATTGGTAGTTTATTGGGGGAATTCAGCGCTGGAAAAGCAAGTGATTATATCATGTATCGTATGGCGAAGAAAAATGGAGATATAAGGAAACCGGAATATAGACTTTATCTTTGTTGTTTATCAGCAGTATTCATGCCAATGGGACTGATTGTTTTTGGAGCTACAGTGGGGAAAACTCATTTTATTATTCCGCTTATTGGACTGGCTCTTGGTATGCTTATGGTTTAATTGCCGCTATTTTCCATTTTATTTCTTCGATATCTCTCTTTCTCTGCGCCCCTCTGCGCTATCCTTCCCCATGATACCCCACTTCGAACCTTCTTTTCAAACCTTATTCTCCCGCTTCAACCCCACTTCTTACTTTACCTAACCCTGACTAACATACCTCCTCAGGTGTCTTCGGTCTTCAAATCGCTTCTACAACCCTCTATGCCTACGTCTCAGACTGCTATAAGCCACAAACTCCCGAAACAGGCGTTCTCTTCAATCTCTCCCGCGGTCTCTCATTCGTAGTCGGATATTTCGCGTTGCCATTCGCAGATAAAGTAGGGTTTACATGGGCGTGGTTTACGTTTGCAGTTGTGTTATTTGTGTTTTTTGGACCAGTTGGGGCATTGATTTGGAAGGGAGAGCAGTGGAGGATACAAGGGGGAAAACCGGGGTTCCATGGGTGGCTGTAGGGGGTTATGGGTAAGAGGAGGACGTTTTTAAGAGTTTGCGTTGATGAAATATGAATGGTTTGTGAGCCTTGGTTTGAATTTTGGCGAGATGATACCTAAGTGAGGTGGAGTTTTGATATGGGATTACGTCATGTTATGATGTTGTATGATACAGTACGGTATAAGATGGAGAGGATGGCTTTTTTGCTAATATTGTACTATGTTGTTGTTATAATGTAATGTATTATACTATTCAATAGAATTATTCAAATGCTAGGGGCAAGGAATGATATCCTTCTCAATCAGCAACCAAACTCGAAAGCTACAAGAACAAACCAGCTCTCTTCGTCCAAGAAGATCAACACAAAGACTCACTAATACCCACTTTATCTTACCCATACTGTCCTATTGTATCCTACAATCAAAAACCCCAATCTCATCGCCGAATCCATGGATTAGACCCCGGTTCCCCTGCACCCGAAAGTCGAAACGGATCATTAAGTCCAAACGGATCACTAGAACGCGGTGCGTGGAATGCATGGGTGGGAGTTTGACTTCTTCGCGATTGTGCTCGCGATTGGGATTGTGAGCCTGAAGCTGAAGAGGAAGAAGGAGGGGGGTGATGAGGAGAAAAAGAAGAAGAATTCCTATACTCAGCTTTCTTGTCTGCAAAGATGCGACGACGGATAGCATCTTCGTGTCTGCGTTGGCCGTCGAGGTCGGAGATAGGGGGCGAGACATCTTTTTTGGGGTGAGCGCCATGGGAAGAATGGGGGGAGGAGTGGGAAGAAGAATAGGAACGATCGGAATGCGAGATGGATGAGCCGGGATTGACGGATGACTTGGATACATGTGATTTTGCATCGTCGTTTTCATCATCGTGGGGGTTGAATTCGTCTTCGGACATGCCGATTCCGGAATCGTAATCGGGGATTTGGTCGTGATAGGAAGAGGGTGGAGCGCGTGAGCGAGAGCGAGAGCGAGAGTGTGATGAAGATTTGCTTCGGGGATTTGAATTTGAGTTCGCCGAAAGGGAAACGGAGAAGGAGAAGCGTTTGGAGGGGTTGGAGGAGGATTTTTTTGACCAGCTGTGTGTGCTTGAGGGGGGGTGGTGGGTTGTTCGGGATCGAGAGAGACGGCGGTGGGATTCGCGGGTTGAGCGGCCCAGGGAACGTTGAGATGGGGAGGAGGAGGCAAGCGAAGAGGAGGATGACGATGAAGATGAAGAGTCATCATCCCTGTACTCTCCGCTCTCAGCCCTTCTCCCCTCAACCATCTCCTCTGCGTACCTTGAGATTCCTCTCTTCCTATCCTCAGTCTCAATAGTCTCCACTTCCAGAATCGAGTCTTTGACTTCACACGGTTTGCGACTCCGCTTCCAGCGCAATAATCTCTCTCGAATCCAAATTTTTATAACGTCATTCGTGAATTTTTTAAATGGACGCTCAATGCCCCGTTTCACGGTTTCAGCCAGCTCGCACGCTTCTTCCACGTGGGACTCGCCGCGAATGTAGCCGAGGTATTCGAGCTTGCTGAGGATGGAGGTTTGGGTGAGAGTGGGGATGGGGGTGGAAGAGGAGCGGGAGGAGGGGAGGGAGGTAGATTCGTGGTAGAAGGATTTGAGGGAGTCGGTAAAGTGTTTGGCGCGGGGATGAAAAATGAAGATGAGTTCGGTGCTGAGGAGGGTACTACTCGTGGAGAGACTGTAGACTCGATAGTTGGTGGGCATGGTTTGGGGTAGGGGAGGAGTAGAGAAAGATTGATGGTGATGATGATGGAATGGACGAGGCAGTGATATTTAGGATGGTGTAAGAAGTCGTGAAGGGGGTTAGAATTATAAGGATATAAACCTACAGCCACTAGCTGAGTAAGTGTTCTTTCGAAATAGAAATAGTAAAGCAAATTGAGGTATAAATGTGACAATTGTGAATATCTGGGCTGAAGATGCGTCAAAATTGAGAAAATCAATCAACCAACAACTCAACACAAACATAAAAAACATACAAACATATAATCAGCAAAATCCCGCATCGGCAAAAGAATGTTGTTGGCGGTTCAAAAACAGGTCTCGAGACTATAGCATAGCCATATCCAACCCAATCATCAAATCGCTCTTGCGAAAGAGATCATAGACCGGAGGAAAGTTTTTCTTTCCAGGCCGGTTGGTGGTCGCTTTTTTGGTCTATCTTTTATCATCTATGAAAACATTACCACTCGCGTTTGAAGTTATGTGAAGCAGAATTTCTTTGAAACACTTATCCATGATGCCTAGACCGGTTTAACATAAAAGACCGATAAATTCTTCTCGCTAGTCTCGGGAGTTGAAGTGGCGATTTTCGATCTTATGATGAGGTTGTTAGGAATTGAAATTTTATGTGACAATATTTTCTTGTAATTCAAAACAAGAAGAGAATAATATCGGCCATTGAGACTTAGAACTTTATTTTTGATCTGTAGTGCTTTGTTGATTGGAATTTGTCAGAAAGAAAGGGGGATGTGAGGGGGTATTGGTCAATATCTGCCGCTATGTTTGACGTGAGATTCAAATTATGATATTCAAACGAAAAACAGTATGATTATCCTGAACCGAAAAATGCAAAAAATCGATCAGAGAATGTGCCCTGAATCAAGGACCAAAGCTCTGGAAAGCAAAAAGAAAGCGTGAACGTGTTTCCAGCTACGTCCGGATGATTGCAGTAATGTGTTTGTTCTGTTACATGGGCGACGGTAAGGTGCAGATCCTTATCAGTATGTTACATCGGATTTTTGATTGAGGTGGCTCCAATGAATACCCTGTAATGGACGTTTGTTTTTGTGTTACCTTGTTCTATGAGAAATTACGAGCGGAGGTTGAACTGACATGAAGAGGCTCTAGTCGTCTCTCACTTTTTCGTCCCGTGTTGTATTCAATAGTATTCAACAATCGTGAGATCGTCATGGCTGATTCCTCCCAACAGCACCCAGAAGTTACGTGCGCCAACGTTGATCAAGATGAAGATGATGGAGGGATTCCATGTACTAATATCGCCTCGAAAGCTTGCAATGGGTGTTTTCTGGTCCAATATTGCAGTAAAGATTGCCAAGTTGCACACTGGAAAACCCACAAGAAGGATTGCAAATCTCCATTTATGAAGAAATCTTGGAGACCACAATGGGATGTGGAGAAACGACGTCCGGCATTTATTAGAGGCAACGATGATCCTGCTTCAGCTGAACCGTGGGTGACTATGGTGCAACACGGAAGAAAGAAGTATTTATGGGGTAACGTTCCTGCCATCGATATAATTCAGAGTTGCAAGAATGAAGATAAAGATTTGCCTGATCAACTGAATCTTTTATTTGCGGGTAAGCGTCAAGTCCATGGGAAAATCGCGGACTGACAAGACTACAGCATCTGGTGATATTAGAAATGTTGTCAAGTCTCTCGTTGAACTTCCAATTACGTATGAGGGCAAATGTGAGCTGATAATTAACGACAAAGATTTTGACATTGTCGCCCGGAATGCAATCTTGCTCCTCACAGCTCTCGTATTCGACCCCATTGAAGCAGCAGACATCATGATCCACATCTGGTACTCTGCATTCATAACCGAGTCGTACTTGCGGAAACTTCGAGAAAAAGTCCTCCCATTGATTGAAGATGTTTGTAAAAAAGTAGCTGGTCGCCCTGGGCAATCTTTGCAATCCAAAACTTGGACATTCGGCACTCGCAGCATAAGTTTGGTATTGCCGAAGGCTTCTTGGGATCTTCTTCCTTCGTTTTTCAAGGTTCCAGATGGACTCTCAGCTAGCAAGGCACAAAAAGTAATGGTTGACACTACATTGCCACCCTCGAGAAGAGATTATGTCGAGCGAGAATTTTATGCTCGACCACCTGCATGGCGTGTCTGTGCTACTAAGTTCCGTACTGATGGCATACTTCTTCCCTTCGGACATTCTCGCAAGGATTTTACTATGCCAAATCCGTAAATACCTTCAAGTCTTTTGAAAGTGTACTTGCTAATGCAATATCAGAACGTTGTTTCAGAGCACAGAATTCTGGCCTATGATGGATTCTGCCGACCCAATGGAAGGATGGCCTCTCGAAGAACACCTTTCTAAACCTTCACTGGCTCGAAACGATATCTATGGCAGCCTGTATTTCTATCTTCAAGACCAACTTCAAAGCTTTTGCAAGCGAATCGAAAATTTGAAAATCCGCTTTCAATTATTCGAACTTGATGCAGTGAATCTGCCAAGTATCATGAAGGAGCGCGGCATTGGCAAATACTATTTCGACCGAATCGAGGTAATCTTCAACCGGTTGTAAAAGTAGTGTAGATTGTTGATAGTTTACAGGTTTCAAATATTGGCGACCGTGGCTACATTGGACCTCGAAAACTTCTGGTGACTTTCGCTCCTTACCTGAAGCGTAAATCACAGAATCCGCATGCCACACTTCTTGCTTTATTCCTCAACGCTGTCCATGAAAGCCGCACTGATAAGGATTACATTGACAGCATTGCAACTGATTCAGCAAAATTACACAAGTACATGACAATTCAACCAGACATGCTTCAGCCTTACAATGCAGACTTTCTGAGATATAACAATGCGCGATCTCGGTTTCAGGACCTCGACGAACTCTTTGATAGGTTTATGAAGGAATGTTGCTTGCATGAAATCAGTAAAGTGGAAGGGTTAAAGATAAAAACGAAGAATACATTGGTTGAGAAATGGCCTTTAAGGTTGCGAAATGGGGCAAAACAGGCGGAATTCGATAGATTATTGGCATCGGGACATTTGGGTTCGGAAAGATACGTAGAATGGGAAAGTTTGATATAGGATTGACTTGGGAAGTCTGGAAGGTTTGAGAGATGAAAGGTAGTAGGAGAAGAAAGAGAAAAGCAAAGGAAGGGGCGAAGAAAGGAAAGAAAAGAGAAGGAGAGGAAAGAAATGAAAGAAGAGAGAAAAGAAGAAAAGAAGAGAAGAAGAAAGAAAGTCACAACCAAACACACATCTTCTGATAGATCTGGAAAGTTCTACCCCATCAGACGCTCTTGCTTCGAAAGTCAAGTTCCTTAGCGCAATCAATTAAACTGTTAAGCGTTTAAAAAATAACTTCACCAAAGTAATTCATTGCACTCCACTAATCACTACCCGCCAATCATAACTACATTTACAATATAACTTCGAATAATACTTTCATCTCAAACGTATCCCTCTTGACATACGCTATCAATCGAGGGATAATTTACACTTAGATCAGCACTTTGGCAGATGTCCTTTGATCTTCACTCTTTGCCGCGACGGTGAGGCATATGACGGCGTCATTTTCACTATTTTCAGCATTCGTTTCTTTTGGCTGCGGAAGGTAAACAGTGAGCAAGAGCGATTACGTTCTTCCCGATCATTGGCATCATCCAAGAGGTATCCGTATCGCCGGGTAATCTCGAAGGTGGACTGGAGAGCAATCCCATTCTCTTACCAGGTTTCAACACATTCACTATCTCGATTTCCAACAGAGCTATATTTTCACTCTTATTTCATCTTCAAACATAATCGGACTAGGTGCCTACTTTGAAATCGCAAAGTCAACTCGAAGTTTGTTAGAAGAAATAAGTGTTCATCACATACAATCTGCACATCCTATCAAGGAAAACCAACACATCAACAACTTTCAAACGCCATCCATCCGACGAGAGAATCAAATCTCTATGATGATACCCTGCAAGTACTTCGTAACTTCTACCGGGTGCGGTCGTGGTAGTACTTGTCAATACAGCCATGATACAACCATCACAAAACACATGCCTGATTTAATTCTTTCGTTGATCTCAAACGACGAAAATCAACCTCCTGGTCAGAATTTACGTCCTGTAGCAACAAAACTTATCGCTTGTAGATTTCTCGCGAAAGGTCATTGTCAGAAGGGTGAAGACTGTCTTTTTAGCCATGAAATTGAGCCAGCAACTCCGCCGCAAAAACCATCTGCCACTCCACTCTGTAGCTTTTTTGCAAGAGGAAGATGTCAAAGGGGTAATAACTGTCCTTTCAGTCATGAGACTGAAGTGAAAGCTTCTTCAAAAACTCCGGTCCGCACAACCTGCATTTTTTTTGCCAGAGGAAGGTGTACAAAGGGAAGCGATTGCCTTTACCTACATAACCCAATTGAGCCCGGTCACAACGAAACCAAGCCTCTAGATACGCAATATGCCAAGAAGACCCATCCATTTTCTCCCACCGCCATCAATACATCATCTGCTGTTCTAGATGTACCATCTGCAGTCACTAAGAATTATGTATGGCCTTCCTCCTTTTCAACGTGCTAGTATTTTGAAGTTGAAACTAATAGATTATCTAGGATAATGTACCAAAAGGTATGATTGCACGAGCAATCTCTGGAGCCTTGACAATCTTTGAAGATGGAGGAAAAGTCTACAAAATTTCGGTTCCGTCTGACTTTACAACCATCCGAATCACCGGCTTGCCACAGGATACCAACATCGAGTACGTTGAGACAATGCTAGCTAGGCTCGACCTTGGCACATATGGAACTTGCATTCGAATTACTAGCATTGGTACTCCATCCTCTGTTCTTGCCTACCTACGAATTGAAGATTCCACTGTCGGCTCGGTTTTAAGCGAAAAATTGGAGTCAGGTTGGAGGAAATTTGAGATGTACTCCAAATTAAAGGCGAGCCCAGTCCCTACAAGTTTGTTTCCAGCCTCTGGATTTCCAAGTGAAGCCGACTTCCATGAAGTTTTTTTGACCTGGTATCGATCTTCTAAAATGGCCGTCCTGAAATATGCAAATGAGGAAGTCGCCAATATGATATGCAACAACTTCAACGACGGTTACTACAGAATTGTAGGCAAACATTTAGCTTGCGACTCGCCTATCATCTCTCACATCTTGACTGATCAAAGACACAAATTCCTATGTATCTTGAAGAATGTGCCAGTGTTTGCAGACAAAGAGGACATTCTAGGTGCGATGGATGAGAAATACAGACCAGATGAATTGGAAATTGGCAGACCGAGCTATGAAGCATCTGACGAAGCATCTCGTGAGTATGTCAAGAAATTAAGCTCAGCAATTGGCCCCGTAGAGTCATGGGATCCTGTTCAAGACCCAGCAGCTAAGAGACTTAAAGTAAGGGTACGATTTCAAGACGAGTCAGATGCCCGAGAGGCGATTGTACAATTAAACAATAGAAACATTGAGATATTAGGAAAGGGAAAAATCATGGCTCAACAAATCATTTCGACTCGTTTTAAGGTTGTCACAAAGATATACTCGGCTGTACAATCGCAAGTTGAAGGTGAAAAGAAGTTACTGATAGGGCAGAGAATTACCATCAGGGCATACCCAAGCACTGATGTCGCGAAGAAGTTCACAACTTTAAAGATTGACGGGGAGCCCGGAAAGAACTTTTCCAACGCCAAAAATAAGCTGGAGAAGATATTGATCGGTACAGTGGCTCTGGTAGGGGGTAAGCCAGTTTGGAATGACTACTTCATGCAACCAATTGGATTGATGAAGATCAAGAGAGTTGCAAACGATCATAACGTTTTCATTGATCGAGACAGAACAAGAAAACAACTTCGGCTTTATGGTTCACCCAGAGATATCGACAGCGCTCAACACACGCTTCACAGAATTGTCACATCAGAAGTAGAAGGCTATGCTATTAAGCTCACTCCAAGTGACTTTTCGTGGGTAGCAGGTGGTGGATTTGATCAAATAGTATCCGCTCTTGGAAAAGATGTTGCTTCGATTGATATATTGTCAAATCCAATGAAGATCTTACTTGCTGGTAATCCTAAGAACTACCACATTGCCATGGCAGTCTTAAAGTCCAGGAGTACTGCTGCTGGCAGGATTGACAAGATGGAGACATGTGAAGACAAAGACAACTGCAGCGTTTGCTGGTGTCCTGCTGAGTATCCAATCCGTACCAACTGTGGTCATTTGTATTGCCTTCAATGCTTTGAGCATCTATGCTCCTCGACCATACATATCGACCAAGAGCTATCCATCAATTGTAAGGCTATTGGATGCGATGTCGTCCTCTCCCTACAAGAGATTGAGCAAAATCTATCATCCAAAAGTTTTGAGCAGCTACTTAATGCATCGTTCACTTCGTACATTCGTCATCATCGCAACGATTTTCATTATTGTCCAACTGAAGACTGCGAACAAGTCTACCGGGTCAATATTGCCACCAAATCCCGCACTTGTGCCAAATGTCTCGTTGAGACTTGTATCCCATGCCATGCGTCTCATCAAGGCCAAACGTGTGCAGACTACAAAAATGAGAAGCATGTTAGAGCTGAAGCACTTGTAAAGGTTGAAGAAAAATTTGCTAATCATTTGAGCATCAAAAATGAAGATTTGGGACTTGAGAAAGGTGTTGAAGAGGACTTAGTCAAGTTTCGTGTTCCTAAAGTAAAACAGGTTATGGGGATCCACGGTACTCAAATGCTCGAACGAATCCAGCAGGAGCTTGGTGGATGGTAAATTCTGAGTCTTCGTGAGCAAGATGCTTGTTTTCCAATCTTCGAGGAAAGGGAGGCTCTTGGCAGGATCTCTGGGTTGTCATCAGTTATCTTCCACGAACAAGGGCGAATTCGTATCTGCATAACAACGTCGTAGAGCTATATCGCACACCGCTTAAAGAATTCAAGATCATATAAATATATTCTTTTTTTTTCCCGGAGATGATTGAGATGCGTGCATGGGGAGCAATAATCCGTATGCTTTGATGTGATTATGCTAACAGATAGTGAAAAGGGGGCGGAAAATGTCCTCAAACCACGGGTTTGCAAGCCAGAATTCCTCTACCTATTCTCTTCATCCACTTTAAAGCTGCATTGAAAACACTCACTTGCCTTGACCGATGTCGCCATCTCGACAAGAGCTGGGGTTCGCTCTGAATATGCTGGGAAAGTGTTTGTAAGAGATGCCACCGGTGACACAAATGAGCAAGCTTGATTGTACCCACGGTACTGGTATCAACTTCGTTCCTTCTACATATGTATTTAATATTGGGTCTTTCGAGCAGATAAGCTGCCCCTATGATAGGTCTTGTTAGTACTTTCACTTTTCTGAGAGATCTAAGCTTCCAAACATAGTACCATTCCTTTCTTGATTTTCAGAGATACCATTATATACATTTCTTCCCAATATCTTATTGCAAGACTTACTGGAGCTTCATTCACCCTTGGTATAGAAATATTTAAGCATTTTCCCTCTATCAGCATTCTAAACATCTGTTGCATTAGTAGCATTAGCAATATTCCAGCTTACCAATATCCGAATTATCTTCTACTCTCGTAGTGTCACCTTCTTTTCTGAACGTCAACGTCAAAGTTATTACGCCCATATCTCCATAATCTCAACTGTGACAGCCAAGAGGTGTGTGCTAAACGGGGATAGAATTCCTAGGGCTAACTTCAACATCCCCAGATAGGATACCAAGGTTTCCTGATAATATTGAAGCCCAGAAAACAACATGAATACACCAGCGCAGCCAACTCACCGAGACGCAATGAATTACGTCCATCAAGTTCAGGTACGTCATATCACATGATGAAGCTCTACAATAAATAAAAACACATGTTGACTGTAACTCCAACACCCCAGCACACATTCCAATACACTCGTCCGGGAATGTTCCACGACTTATTGGATATCATGCGTGCATTTGTGATCCATCAGTCGACCACCGCGACGACGATCCAGTGGGTCAATCTGCTGGATATCCAGTATCTGGATATCATCTATGGCTTCAAACGGTTCTTGCCAGATAAGGAAGCCAGACGGCTCGTCGATCTCAGGATCTTGTATCTGGTGCTGCAGGATTGGTTAAGGAGAAGTAGGGAGCTGGAGTGGAGTCATCCGGATTGGTGGCGCATCTGGGATGCGAAGCGTTCGGTGGGAGGGTGATGAGTGAAGTCAGCGTGTATTGTATTCGGATGGGTGGTTAGCGTGCATTGTATCCGAATGAGAGATTAGCGTATATATTTTCCCGCGGAAGAGTTTAGAATGCACGAGCGGTATTGCCACGTGTAGTACATCCGTCTCTGTCAAACCTTGGAACCTTGTATATGTATACGAAGTATTTGTGATATTCTGACATGGTGGATCACTCGAATAATGATGTTGTGGGATAATAGTAGTGTGCATTCGAATATGTAATCTTACATGTATAGACCTACCTCCCTACGTATGAGCGAAGCGTTGATTTTATTCTCCAGCCAGAAATCTAAGCTTCCACATACATATCTCGTTTGTTACAAGCGAAACTAGATCTCAAGATAATGAGCTTACAGTGAGAAATTTAAACTACGCTTGCGCTCTTCTCTTGTCTCGTGCCGTCGAGTTAAGTTGAGTCAAATGAAGTATACATGGATTACCTGTCATTTTCGATATGCACCTACCTTGGTAAGTACAGAAAAATTCATCGATTTTCCAATTCTTTGTACTATTACAATATAAAATTACTATCCCGTAATGGAACGGTGTATAAAATGTGCTATACTCAATGATTGACACGAAAGATAATGTGTTGGTTTATCAAAGTTAATTGTTGGTGTTTGTTTGTTTGTTCGAACGATCAGGTTGATGCAAAACGACCGCGAGTGCGAATATTGATTGAGATGGATGAATTTGCTTCTTGCACATGCGAATGAAACGTTGGGGTTTTTGTAGCAGGAAACTTTGATTATGATTATGATTATTTCTCACAATTTTGCGTATACGTACATGTTTCGGCAGTGCAACTAAAGATTCATTTTGTAATGGTTACTCTCTAGCTTGGCTTACAAGCGGCTAAAACACGTTCTTCGACACATCATTTTGTTCATGTACATGCAACAAGCCTCGATCGAACCATTGTACTGCCGGTATACATGAGATGTGAATTCCTTCAGGCGTTTCTTATCGACCGTTGCTTTGTTGGGGTTTCTATATATTGTGGCTTCTTTTCTGTCGATGCTGATACAACCAAACTTCATCAGATCGCAGCATTTCATAATATCATCATATCATTCCTTTCGTTGCAAACGGTTACTTTGTATTAGTATTATCCATCTTACCACAGCAAGCATGACCACACCTCGTTCAAGGCAGGACAAGAGAGACGTAAGATTTAAGGAAGAGCAAGCGAAGCTGGAGAGTGGAATAAATGGTGGTAGAAATCAACGGTCTTCCTACACATCCAGCGGCCAAAGCAACAGCGGCAGTGAGTACAGGAGAGAAGGCATACCCGATGGTGTCAGAAGGGAAGCTTTCGAACTCGCCAAACCTCAATTTAGAAGTGCTGGCAGATAGAGAAGATGTGAATTCAAAACCTGTGTTAGCAGTTGCGGACATTTTGCTGTGATACTGTGGAACCTATCGATATGTCAAGAAAAATACCGCTTTGTAGTCATGGTAGCAACTTAGAAGATACCAGTACTACAGGACGGACATGCTTTCTGGATAATATGCGAATAAAGAATTGGGTTTCATCGTGATGGTTCAGGTGGGTTTTATTTTGGCAGTTGTTTTCGAAACATATATTGAGTTTTGTTGATACCAGGTCGTCACTTCGATGTTGACTTTAACACCGGGAGAGTTGACTGGAGTGATTTCGGCTTGTTCGCATTGGATTCCTACTGATGACGAAATTATGGAAATTACATCCTGAAGTGAAATCTAAGGAGAGAGCTCTGTGATAGCAAGGCGTGAGATTTACTTAGCACTTTGTTCTCCAACAAATTACACGTAGTGTGAGCCATTGTAGAAAGGATCTGTCTCTGTGCCCGAATGCATTCTGGTCCCGTGCTCCAAGGCCTTTCGAGAATGGTTCTGGTAGAGACTCTATCTCTGGATAGCTACTCTCGAGTTGTATCTTCAATTTCAACAAAATCGATCGGTATAGTGTGCGTGCTTTTGCACAGGCCGATGTTCTCTGAATTTGACTCCATATGAACTATGCCAATTTAATGAACGGCGACAAGTGTACAAGTGAATTCTAGTGTCCAGGAGTGCCAGCGGGAATTGGGTTTGAGTGATTACAAAAAATCCTATGGCATGCTGTTTTGGTGGAACTCAGGAGGGACCCCAAAGACTGGGAGGAGGGACATCTCCTATGGCAATCGTAGTTCGATATGGGTTATCAAACAAGACGACCGCAATAAGCCGCACAATACCCTCACCACCCTACACCCGTCCCAGATTCCACAGCTCTAGTTCCAAACCCTTACTGGTCCTTGATATAAAGTGCGACCTTTTCAAGTCCTTGCAGATGTACTTGTTAGGTTCTCCATTTACTAAATGGACGTCCATCCTAAGTTCTCTTATGTTCTTGACTGCCGAAAGTCTCTAGCAGGGGTGCAATTACTACCACCATCATATGTTGGCCTTTACACTCTGTACGGACCTTCTTGTATAGAGAACAGTCACGGAGCACTCGCTTTCCGCATCAAGTGATGTCTTTACATATAGTTTTTGACGATACATAAAATGCTCGCGTGTGCGATGAAATTTGGTAACTGTGTCATCTAAGATCTGTATAGACTCGAAATCCCGAGGTCAATACAGAGTCAGAGGCCTGAGAGGTCTTCCTGACGGTTGGTTAGTTTGGCGAATGGACTGTTTTGACCGATTGAGGTTTCCTTTGAAAAGAAAAGCTCGACTGCAATTTCGATCAAGAGAATAAGAAACCAACTTTAATCACCGTTTCTTGGGCTCTGAACCATGTTTCTCTGTCTTCTCTTTGTATATCTTCGATGTGAAGCGGATCGTCTATAAGTCTAACCTTGGAGTCGTAGAAATCGTGGTAAGAAGTAAACAATTCTCTTGATTTTTGTAGATGCTCAGAGACGAGTTCGTACATTTTGATAATTACTAAGCTGAAGTGTGGTAAAATGCTGTTTGCTGTGTTTTCATTCGTGAAAAGTATTTCTCGCATTTAGTGGTCATTCACAACACAGTCGGTAAACATATCGATGGAGTTTATCTTTTTTTTTTTTTCATTGAGCATTCGTAGCTACTAGATATTCCACTAGTGCCTAAAACCAGCTAATTAAAGAGGCAAAACGATATCTCATCAAACCATAATGTTTTGTAGTGATCTTCCCATCCTTTCCTCCAAGGGTATTGATCCATATCTCCAGTGAAAATCGTGCGATGTCATGTCATAAAATGCATGCATGCAAATAATATCATATCATATCGTATCCCGTTCCATGCCGTCCAAACCATTCGCCAACTCCGATATAAATACTCTAATGAGCACTCATTGCACCCATGCTATCGTTCTTGGGTCCGGTCTTCTCCATTGACTGCGAGGTAAGGTAATGTTAGTCTTTGCTTTATAGAATGTATGTGAATACAGGTGAACTTACAGAACCGTGTTGTGCCTCTCCCTTCTCGAGAATGGTCTTGATGATATCATCCTCAACCTTGGTATCGAACTCGTTCACCAACTGAGACTCTGAAGCTTCATCGTGGGAACCTTGAGCTCCGTGCCTAGAAGTTTGTTGTGTTAATTTGACGATCAAAAGAATGAATCAAGGCTATATGCATGTTGTTCTGATGTAGAAGAAAGTGTTGGTGTAAAGCTCAAGCTTCACATGGAGTGTGGGGTAGTGATGAGGGAAAGAGCTTACTTGTGTGTAACGAAGACCTTGAAGAGACCGACAACTTGTGCAAGAGGAATGCTCTTGTCTCCCTTCCACTTCTTGAGATCTTCCTCTGAGTCTACAAAGACGATGAAGTCTTCGTCGGTCTTGGTACCCTTGTAGTGAATCTTGGTTTGGGATCCTGAAGCCTTCATGATTGCGGTTGTGTTGTTGATTGAAAGAAGATGATTGGTAGGTAGTTGAAATAATTATTGATCGTTGATATTCGTGAGGTCGTTTGCTTGATTGATTTGATTGTATGATGAAGGAAAGAGTCGTAGAAAGAGGGAAGTTGGCTGGTTTTGTAGCTCAATCAGATTGAGTCAATTTGTTGGCAGCTGCAGTTTTCGTTCCTGGCGTGGTTTCAACCCCTCATTGTTATGACGTCACATTCCAGGTTTCATTCTAACCTTTCATCTCACACGACTCGTTTTTGACCATTTGGAGTGGGGTCGACTGGGTCTCATAGTTTCATTGCTGTGTCTTATTATGGCTTGGAATCGTATGGATGAATTTATATAATTTAATGCGTGTCATACATTGAACACTCGTCGGCGCCATCCGTTTGATTACATTGGGTTGGGTTGGGAACTTGGGATGGGATCAAAACATTCAACCCCACCATGAATAATAAGGAGAGGTGTTACGTCACTGCCAAATCAGCCACTCGCGATGTACTTGCCAAGTATAACACAATTTTCATGAGGATTAATGATATCTCATCGTAATGCATATTATAATAGCCGCCTCAAGAAACAACACGAAGGTACCTAGGCTCATTTGTTGGTCACCTTTGCCATTAAGCAAGTGTAGCACACTTATGTTTCTAGATGCTTCTCTTCACAGGTCCAACAGTGCTCCCTTCGACAATTCTCCTTTCCGCCGCAGGAAGTTGAGACATCCTTTGTAGAGACATCTTCCATCAAGAACGATTACATACGAAATGAGCAAAGATTGGCATCATATCGAGTACAAGCCCTTGAGTATCTATCTTACTCAAGGAGATATTCTCGCTCCCACTATTCATATATGTCAGAACTACTTCAGTCCACAGCATATCGTGCTAAGGAAATTCTCACAAAGTCTATAACATCCTGCGCAGATTCAGGATTGGGCTCTGATAGCCATTCCCTTAACTGCTTTTGCCCATTGGTTGTACTAGCAGTACGGGCAAGTTCTGGGACACTGTGACAAATATCGCTGAGTATATTTCTCGTATGTTCCGTCATGGTGTTACCGACGTGGCTGAATGGCAGAAGCTCATATTGAGCATCGACTCTTTTGGAAGATGGAACGATACAAAGTTGTCTCTGAAAAGGTTGTACTATTGAGAGGATTTGCGGGACTGATGTTAGAGGTAGAATTGGCATCTTGAAAGTGGGCATCAAGCTAGAGTTATGTTAAAAAGGGCCATATTCCAGGTTATGATTCTTGACTCCTAATACCTGATTTGAAGGTCCATAAATTCTTTCAAGCCATTGTCGTTGCTGCCCTCTTCGCGGAGAAGAAAAATTATCCCTACATTGCGACCTCCAGTCTGGTGATAGAGTCTCTCGACTCTGGCGGATAGATCAACAATGGATTGCATATCTATTGAAGAGAGCAAGAGAACTCTGAAAAACTCTTGCTCGCCTGTTTTACTCTGCATTGGGAGTGATACATCATGTGTGTTCAGAGTCGCTTCTGTCTGTTTGTCAGTATTGGAAGCCGAGGATCATTTCAGCGACCTGACCTTTCCACTTTGGCATCTTCTCCATCAGTAAAGTGGAAGGCAATGAAGCCCATTGTTGTCTTTTGCGAAGTGATGAACAGAACATCGTTATTTTACATTGGCCATTTTACCAACTTCATGCGTTGTTTAAATGGGAACATTGGTTGGTATTATTTCCTCCTTAAAAAGATGAGTCTTTCTTAGCGCCACTTTGGGAAACCATGAGAACTAGGTACGATCTATGAATTTTATAAAACGACATTACGCCTAAACACAACCTCAAAGAAATTGTAGAAAGTACATGATATTTGTTGATGGTTTTTACATTTGATGAGTTAACATGTATATCTGAACATCTTGATCTTCTTCCTACATCATCCGGGAGTGAACAGATGAGCCCGGCGTCCTTAGAGCTCCCATTTCTCCTAATTCATGTGAATTTTCTTCCCCTTATTGTTAATTTTTACAATGAGGGGTATCCGCCACTTGCCTCCACAGCTACAGATTTTTCAACATCCATCTTCCTCCCTGCATCCTACTCATGGGATAATCTATATGTGTAGGTGCCAGGTGCTCCCCAAACGCTTTGTTATATATAGAAGGGATATCTGCACCCTTGTGCAACTGTTATGTTCCGCAATTGGACTTGAAATTCATGATTTCCATGTCAACTTTTTCTTTCCATTGGCACTCCGAATTTCCTCCAACACCTGTTCAAGTACTTCCACACGCTCTTGTTGCTTTTTTTGTGCTTCCTCTAGTTCTTTCTGCCGCAGATTCAACTCCTCTTCCAGTTTTTGTAGCTCTGCCAATTTTTCGGCGTTCGAATCGGGTTTTGACTGGGTTTTGATGTACTCGTACATTAACAAGCTTATGGCGACCGAAAGAATAAACGTATCGCCGATAACATCAGCAAAGAGATCAACAGCTCTGGTCTCCGTCAAAGGTCTGAATCTTCGTCTCCAAACGCTAATATTCTCTTGATTGTGATGGTGTGCCTTTTTCGCAGCCTCGTCCGCCTTAGTCTGCTCTTCTGTCTTTACAGTTGGAGTCCCCGCCTTTTCCCTGGCTCTCTTTTCGGCTTGCTTGTCCCGTAATAGATTTACTTGGATTCTCATGTTCCATTGATGCATTGCTTGTCCACCTCTAGCTGCTATCGCCCGGAATCTCTGGTGCTCATGAGCCTGTCTTTTGATCCAATTCTTAGAGGTGTTAGCTTGCATCTTTCCAAATACAATATGGTAAGTCAACATACTGCACCATACTTGGAGATATGCCTCACGAAGAGGGATCCTAGTTTGAATAGAGGAAGCGCGACCATAATGAGTGGGTGAGGATCTTAAATGACACTTTTATACTGCAGTTGCCATTGACATATCGAAGTAGCAAGATTGGCAGTTAATAAATTGCCATTGTAATGTAATGTAAGCTCAGCCAAGTATCTATGGATTGTATCCATAATGCATTTCGAGGCAAGATATTGGGTAAGCACCCAGCATGTAATTTAACTTAGTCAGCCTGGTTATTTTTTTGGTGTCAGAGTGGGTGGTGTAATTTTGGTGGAGTAGATATTCTAAGCAACCCGT
This sequence comes from Botrytis galanthina, assembly GCA_004916875.1. Lineage (NCBI taxonomy): Eukaryota > Fungi > Ascomycota > Leotiomycetes > Helotiales > Sclerotiniaceae > Botrytis > Botrytis galanthina. The sequence goes on from PQXL01000001.1 coordinate 44,577, forward strand.
GGACGATGGAAGATGGAAGATGGAAGGTTTCGTGTTTCGTGGCTTTGTTGCTGTATCAACCAAAAAAATCAAGCTTGTTCCCGCCCAGACCAGCAGAACCCTTTCGAGGCTGTTTACAATTAATTTGAATAACTACGACTCCGTGAACTGAACGAGAAAAAAGTACTTTGTTCCTACACCACCCATCTTTTTGATCTTATCAGCCTCATCATATTCACTGTCTTTAATCGGTTGACAACATTGACAGTAAATTGCTAACTACCCGAGGGAGAATGCTTTCGGACAACAATTAAACACCCAACTGTAAGTCACAATTCTGCTTTCAAAAATTATACAATCATCCATCATGGAGGAAGTGAACATCCACAAATTATCTCAACATTGGACACCAAAAATCAGTGTGGTAGCATTATCAGACGCAGAAGAAGCCGCAAAAAGACAAAGACCATCTTCGACTCAGATCTCCGAGTTTTCGAACAGACATGGCTCCATGCTGGGGCGATATGTATATGGCCATCCAGGATGTGCAGACAGAGGGCACTTGGAACTTCATTATCCTAAGCTCGTATGGGAAATAGTACCGCTCGAAATAGAAATCTTGGATATCATAGGATGCATTCTATCTCGATTCAGCAGCCCTTCCGCCAATTGTGATCGAATGTCGCCAAAAAACCAGCACGCTGTATTATTCTTTACTGACTACCGTACTATCCAGGCTTATTGTGCTCACGACGACACCGAATTGAAAAGGTTTCATGAGGTGATACAACTAGATCTCGAATACAGGCGCTTGCAGGTTGACGAAAAATTCAAAGGACAAACCTACGAACAGTTCACGAAAACAGCTTTCAAAACCATTGACCGTTACCTCATCTGGGAACAAGAATTTCCCTGTAACGAAGAAATGGACGCGTTATCACCCAGAGATGTCAACACGAATATTCGTACGAAACCAGCAGTGCAGAAAACAGCTCCCCCAACCAAGCTAGCAAGGGAAAAGGATCACCCTCCACCACCACCTAGTGAGGTACCAGAACCACCATGTTCGGATCGAAAAGATGGATCAATATACAAGACCGGCCGTTGTCTTGGGAAGGGTGGATTTGCTATTTGTTACGAAGGTCAACTTAAAGGGACAAGGAAGAGGTACGCTTTGAAGATTGTCAAAAGCCATATGTCACAGAAGAAGATGGAGCAAAAGGTCAGCCCAATGGCCCTTGATAACAGTAATGTCATGAACTAAACTCGTGTGATAGTTTCAAACCGAGCTTCAAATCCATTCAAAGATGAATCATCCAAATATTGTTCGATTCTACCGAGCATTTTCACACGATCAATGCACCTACATAGCTATGGAACTCTGTCCTAATGGTTCGTTAATGGACATGGTCAAGAAGAGGAAGTATCTTACGGAGCCGGAAGTTCGTTTCTACACTGTCCAGATTGCCGGGGCTATCAAATATATGCATGCAAGAGGCATAATACACCGCGATCTGAAGATGGGAAACATCTTTTTGGACAAGGATATGAATGTTAAGATTGGTGATTTCGGACTCGCAGCATTGCTCATGTCGAATAAGGATATGGCAGCATGCAGAAGGACAACTCTATGTGGAACACCAAATTATATTGCACCTGAGATTCTATCCAAAAACAATGGTGGACACGATCATGCAGTTGACATATGGAGTTTGGGTATCATCATGTGAGTCGACATTTGTATTTCTATAAAAGTCTCCATACCTGACCTAATATGTTGCAGTTTTGCCATGCTTACCGGAAAACCACCCTTTCAGTCCGCTACAGCCGATGAAATTTATCGACGGGCAAAGGAAAGAGAATACACCTGGCCACAACATTTCGTCAGTGCCAATATGATCTCACCAGAGATCCAAGATTTGGTATCCACCATGTTACAGGATGCAGAAGAGCGTCCACATCCAGATATCATTGTGCAACATCCATTTTTCACTTGCGGCTGGATGCCCCAGGTTGAAGAGATGAGTGTAGATTTACTAGAGGATCCTCCAAGGCCCGATCAATTCCCTTCAGTCGTTGTCAAACCTGGCAAGCCGAATCCATACGCTCGAAGCCTTAAGAAGTTATGTATCAAATGTGAAGTTGGTCCTTGGACTCCAAAAAAGCAGTACACAAGTCTTTATAAGGAGTGTGCTTTAGAGGAGAAAGCCGGTCTTACGCCTAATGTGCCACTCGCTGAGGGTATTGTCTACCGTCCGTATTCCGAATATGTCAGAGAGCAAAACCAGCAAAGTGTTGAAGAGAAGGCTGCCACTGAGATGGAGGCATCTAGTACAGTCGTGGATTCGCTCGTTTCAGATCTCGCAGAGTCGAGTCTTGCACCGTTGGCCAAAAAGCCCCTCTCACAAAGAACGGTTTCTCAAAGAGTTGCTAGTCAAAGCTTTGCGGCACAGCAGCGCATCAAAGATCAGCCATTGGGTACTAATTCAATCAGAGGCGCCCTTCCTCGACGACCGATTCAAAGAGAGATTAATACTAGAGAGCCGGCCAGCAACACAACAACCGAGACCAAACCTCCCCGTAGTATTCTCAAGACCAAAACTATTCCATCTGTTCCACAAATCTCTTCCGAAGCTGAGGGGCGCCTTGCAGCCGATTTGGTGGACGAGTTGCAAAAGGCGGACGAGGAAAGAAAATCACAGGAACTAAAGAAAAAACAGTCAACTAAGAAGATCGTTTCACTATTTTCACCCCAAGAAAAATTGGAGTGGCTACCAGGTAGCAAACCAGACCATATTCTCGAAGGCCTACAACGTCTCCAGGTCGAGCTAGACCGAGCCTTAAACAGTAGATCCATTGCAGCCACTCCGAAATCTAGACCCACAACCCCTGCTATTGTTGTGAAGTGGGTAGATTATACCAACAAATATGGGCTTGGATATATTCTCAGTAACGGGAGTGTGGGTTGTGTCTTTAGAGAAACACCGGCTGGTTCCCCAGAAAGCGAGGACAACGTCATCGCACCTTCTTGCATTGTTATTCGCGACGGAGAGAGGCATCTCGCGAATCGAACTAACAAATTGTACGCACACAGGCATCAGATTATTCCAATCTCTGGTCCCAATGTAGAATTTTATGAAAGCAAGGGAGAGAGGGGAATGATTCGTGGATCGGTCCCTGCCAAGACTTACAGAGTTGCTGAAAGTCCAGAGGGTCGACCTGGCAGACTTCCTCTAGGTGTAGATTCCTTTGATAATCGCAAACGAGAAAAGATTTGTCTATGGAAGAAATTTGGCAATTATATGTTTGCTTACGGCAGAGATGCCGAGTATCCTTATGAATCATGGACAGCCGGTCAGAATCCCGAGGCTACTGTCAACAGTACAGTCATCACGTTTTATCAGCGATGGGGAGATGTCGGCTGCTGGGGATTCAGTGACGGCCATTTTCAGTTCAACTTTCCCGATCATACTAAAGTCGTCCTTTCAGCGGATGGATTCTGGTGTGATTTCTATCACCTTTCTTTCGAATGTGCACGAGAGCTCACGGAAAATGGAACGCTTCCGACGACTGCCCTTGATGAGCGACAACATCTCTCTTATCCTCTGCAAACACTTCTAAACTTCATGGCTAAGCCGTCGAGGGCCGTGAAACCCACTTCACGCAAACGTCCCGAGATTGACCCGATGATTCAAGGTCTTCCCCAAGCAAATGACTTTAGGAGAAAAGTTGAATTTATCAGATGTGCAGTTAAAGAGTGGGTACAAAACGGTGGTCTTGGAATCAGCGATATGGAACCCAAGACACGTTTACGATGGATGGGACATCGTGAAATTTATGACGATAAGAAGCTCAAACATGTTTGGACTACAGTTGGGGGGCGTCGCGGAGACGAGAGACGAGTTGCATGGTATGATCCTCGCAATCCGCAGGAAGTAATTTTCGATGCCGAAGTTAATGGAGTTATGGTTGAATGATTGGGTCTTTGGCGTTTTCCAGATTACGACGAATTTCAGAATTCAGCATTAGCTGCACGATTAAGACAATATCATCAATAGTAATATCGCTGGTGGGAATTAGGAGTTCTTAGGAGTATCAATTGATATATTGGGGAGTTTGGGGTCGATGGCATTCGTTGTGCAATACATGCACGGCATTATTCATTCTCGATCATGATTAAATTCTGGTTGCTGTATTTTTTCTTGTCTCATTCATTCATCAAGTTCAAATACCTCTTTGCATGCATAGCATCTGGATTGGAGTTTTGCGTCCTTCATAAAAAAAAGTATGAAGTTTGATGAGCGAGCGGGACTCTTGCTGGTGCTTTTCATTGGCTTTTAGTTCCTTTTACCTGTTTTCAATTTTAGCTGAGCTGATAAATTGTTTTCTCGTCGGCTGATGGGAGGGCACTTCATTATAGGAATGAGTATTTTCGCCCGGATAGTACTTAGATACTAGATTAATGGCATACATAAAGCGTACTGCATGGCTTCCATGTTGTGATAGTGTTGGTGGAGTCTGCTATTTGCTGTGACATATTGTGACATGTTCATGCTATTTTTTCGTTCATGAAACTTTGGGTGTATTGATTGAACCAGCTTGATTGCAACCGCCAGAGTGAAGAAGTGGGCGAATGCAGTGGCTATCTCAGATGAGGGAATTGAATTATGTTACTAAGGAAGAACACAGAAAAATTCCTCCAACATTTGATAGGAGAATCTTGGAAGAAATCGATAGTCGAATTTCAGAAAAGTGAATGGAAGAGGTAGGCGAATTGACAGTGCTTTTTGTCGGTTAATACGAATTTCATAAGGGAATGGATATTTCCGGTTCGACGTCTGGAAAGAAGAGTAAAATGAGACGCTTGTATCATGATGCTTGTGTGATTGCAATGGAGAGAGGCAAAGTGAGCATTGGAGAAGCATGAGGCGGGAAAGAATGGTTTAGATAAAGATCGGACCAAAAAGCTTTCACGAAAATGAAATGAACAGTGTGTATTCTGTCCCCTGATGTTACATCTATAGACTCTCTGATTCTAGTGAAATACGTTTCGTTGTACTATCCTGCAATTAAATCCTTCTCGATCGCATAGCATCCAAACCATGAAGCTTCTTCAACCCGTTCGCACCGAAAATTCCTCTCCTCTATCAAATTCTCAAACGCCCATTCCCCATCTTGGCGCATTCAGAATGAGACCCATCAAACATCCCGAAATGATACCTGTGACCGGTAACGTAATGATCCATCCCATATAGATCCATCCCACCATTCGCCAATTAATACTCTTTACATCTCCATTCACAAGTCCGACTCCAACTGTAGCTCCAACGATACATTGGGTAGTGGACACGGGCAATGCAAGTCGGGTGGCCATAATAACAGTTATAGCAGAACCGAGCTCCATGCAGAATCCCCGAGAGGGAGAATGTAGTGTCAATCGATTGCCGAGATTGCGCATGATGTTGTATCCGTATGTCCAGAGGCCGATGACCAGTGCACCGGCTCCGTAACATAGAATCCATACTGGCACGGGTGATTTAGATTGGATGGAGCCGGTGTGCCAGATAAAATAGATAGCAGCAAGAGGTCCAACAGCGTTTGAAACATCGTTAGCTCCGTGAGCAAAGGATGCAGTGGCGGCAGTCAATACTTGTAAGAATGAATAGGTGTGCTCAGCCTTGTTATCGTAGTGAGTTGCACGGGCGTGCATAGCTTCGAGATTGCCAGTGAGGATAGAGGATTTCTTCTGTTCGGCAACGACATCGACGGAAACACCGTGGAAGAAGATACGTTTTGCTGTGGCTAAGAGTGTTCTAGGTTCATACCAAGGTTTTGCCGGTATGGGCTCTTCATTTGTGATGACGGGAGTTGCTGTTGTCTCGTCCCTTGTTGAAGACCCGATATCCGAAGAAGCAGGCGAAACAAATGAAATACCATGCTTTTCATTTGCATCATCATTTGTTTTTGATTCAACGTCATCACTTGGTAGACTCCTCAGGTTATTCGAACCTTCGGCATCAAGCTCTGCGCGCGTCTTGTGTCCTTTGTAATAATTCTGGATGATCTCGCGTCCAGAGATGTTAGGAGGAACTTCTCCGCGTCGAAGTAGCAATGGGCCCTGAGGAATATGCCACCAGTAGAGTTGCCAATCGTTGAGCACTAGTTTTCGGTACAGAAATGGGAGGAGGAAAATAGCAGATAGAAGAGCGCAACCGATGGCGGTACCGAAAATTACACCGACGTATTCCCCGGGTCCCCATGTTTTGACGGCTGCTGATGCGGAAGCGGCGCCTTTCCAGACGATGAGCACTTTTTGACGAAGAGTTAGCTAGGTTACTACGTGTCTCTGTTGTGAAAGGAATCTGGATGATAGGACATACTGGTCAATAAGCCCGTGGTAAGTCCAAAATAGAATGGAATACTAATAAGTGCAGCGCGCACTGGATTCTTTCGTTTCATGACACCGTACTTTGTGACCAGGAAGAGAATAGCTGCAAAAGCACCAGCGATTCCTGGTGCAATGACCCAGGCTGCGAATACCTGCGATACTCCATTCCAGCCCCAGTTGACTCCATCTCCTCCTATCGCTGCAATACCTACTCCTATGACTCCTCCAATTATGCTATGGCTATGGTTCCTTAGTAAGATGATTGGTAACTTGTATAAGGATCATACTTACGTAGTTGAAACAGGAAGACCTAGCCTTGTAGCTAGTGTTAAATAAAGAGAAGAAGATACTAGAGCACATGTCATTCCCAACATCAAGACAGAGGGTTCTGCCTCGAAAGCCTTGGTTGAAAGAATTTTGCCTCGGATAGTGTCTGCAACACGAGCACTGAAGATTTATCAGTATGAAAGGGTTTGATATAACAAGATATCATGACAAACTTACCCAACACCAACGGCACCACCAAATTCCATCACAGTAGCTATCATCATAGCTTGCTTCATCGTCAACGATCTGGAAGAGACGGAAGTGGCAAAGGAATTCGCAACATCATTTGCACCTATTTTAGGTATCAGTTATGGGTTCAGGAGAGCTGGAAATAGGATTACGGCACCAATGTTCCAAGCATCGAGGAAAGCAAAGATCATGCCAATGGCAAAAATGTAATCAAATTGCTCGAGGACTGCCATTTTGATTTTAGATGTCAGGCTCACAGAGACGAAGGTTTGGTTTCAATATGGTTGTGATAGCAGCCATAGCTACGGGAGTCTACGATTATATATCCACGTCCCCAAAAATCCAGAATTGATATTCATTATGCCGCGTCCCAAGAAACTCTTCCCAAGAACATAACGACTTTGGTCTCTTGGAAATCTTCCAATCTTCTTGGTATCAACAATTATCAGCATTGTTGTGGACCTTCCAAACTTTTCGTGTTGGATTTTATCGATTCAACGTTGTGATACGGACAAGATGGGATTGACTCCAAGAAATCCCAAGAAGTCAAGATCTTGGTATAGGAGTAGCGAGAGCCTAAGAAGCACTACACGTGGGGGTTCTTAGCGATCTTATTGGAGAGCCTTATGCCATTCTACCATTAAGTCGTTGGAGGCTGTGACTACAGCGTATGATGGCTTCATCTAATGCCTAGAATTCGAATCGTAGATTGAAAGAAAACAATTTGTGAAATGGACATGTGCGATGAACGGGGCTCTCATTGGCTAGGTAAAGTTTGAAAATTATGAATGAGGCTGGTGATGTGGCTGAAGGCCGAAGCGTTGGAAAATGCTACATCTGCATCCTCATACAGTTGAACGACGTAATGGGCCCAAGATTCGCATGTTGTAGAAATTGAGAAAGACCCCTTCCAAAGCAGTTAAGTAGAGCGTTGCGCTGTCACCCCCTCCCCCCCCAAATTGTAAGCATCTTTGGACGTGTGATTCTCACGTGACTCGTGCCCACATGTCAGAAAAGACGTCAACACTTGCAACGACTTTGGGAAAAATGAAAAGTCTAGATTCCAGACCATCCGTATTTCATGTGACAAACACTTCAAATTGACAACTGGACCTCTCTCATAATGATTAAAATTAAGAGAGTGTAACCATGACTGACCGACTGGTATTAGTCGCTATTCACTTCGATTATATCGGACCTTCTTGAACACTACACGCCCATTTGGGCCGGCAGGCTTTATGAGGTATGAGAACATGATATGTTTAGTCCATGATCTGTTTAGTCCTTGATAGGGTGATGTGATGGAAATGTCGCATATAGCAAGCGGGTACAAGGTATCTTTGATATTCGGTGTACTCCGAGTAATTTCTCCTGGAGTGTCCTGACTTGACCTTCTTCACCACTCGTTTTTCGTCGACGATTCTCTCAACACCTGTTCGTGGCTGAAAGAATGGTCATTTGCGCGCTTCATAAGCAGAGAAGATATAATCATCACAGTGAAATACTGTATTTTCCAACTTCATTGCAATCATTGAACTTCAATTATTTGCGGATTGCTTGATTTTATGTGTCCTTGGTGTTTTTGTCGTTTTTGTTTTTGTTCTTGAGCTTGAACTGGTTGTTTTTCCCGCCTGCGGTTTGTACCCCACCTTTTGAGTCCGACTGACTTCCAATGAATAGATGCATATACATGGAGAATCGTACCCACCATCAAATGATATCAAATAATATCATATATGAAGTCATGTAGTTATTCTTTACCCCTCACTTCAAGCAAGTGCTTTCATCCGCATTTGTGCCATGATTTCTTTTCACTCGGCTCTTCCAGAAACGGCCATACTTTGAGCAATACAGGCACAAAAAATCATTGATATTGATAGGGCTTTCTGGACTATACAGGTCTAGTAACTTGATCTTGTAGGTCTCAAGTATCAAATTTTTGTTCTCACTTTACCGACTGAGTTGCAGTGGTTTTTTATGGTAATGCTGGATTGCACATCTTCTGCCATTTTATTCCCATCAAGATCTTACGATCCATCGCACTTCACGATCAAGCACAGCTGTACACTCTATCGATCTCTAGTTTCCATAACACGTATTTTGCTAGCGTGCTACGAGAAAATGCTATACTACCATGGTCAAAGCACGGAAAGCAAAACTCTGGCGACTTCTTGGACTGACGGTTTGTATCCGGGCTGTTGAACTCTTTCCAATGATATTATCGTTTTCATTGTTCTTGACGGCAGTTGATATGTTCAGCACAAGCGGTGTGGCTGCAGCGGCCACAAATTATCTATGCAGATTATTTACAGGAATAGCTGCTATGGATACGTTATTTCGTGTCAAAATTTCAACGTTTATATCGTGTGTGCCATACAAAGTGGAATTGTAACTGTAAATTCTACAATTTAGCATAGGCGGTAGGCGTACTACAGGGAGATTAGCAGTGTCATATGTACTGTATTCATATGAATCGGTGCAATAGGCTTCGTTCTCACATGCTCTGTTCTTGACAATGGGAGCGAGCTTCAATTGGACCTATGGTAACGTATATTCGATCTTCTCTTACTGTCGACCAGCGTAAGGAAAGGAGAAAATGGTCGTGCGAGAAGTTTAAAACCATTCCATGGTTTGATATGGCGTTGCGATGGGCAAAGTTTTCCTTGATCCGAAAATTATTGCACATGCTCTTGTGTTGAATAACAAAATAACAAAGCAGTGGGCATCAATGTTCTAGATGCGCGAATATTGTACACCACATTGGTTTGGCTTTAAGAAGCTATCTTTTGGTATCTTGTATTGTGCTGTCAAGCGATAATGGAGATGGAGAGGACAAAATTTGGAAGTCTAAGTGTTCGGAAGATATCGTTTCCATTTGCAAAGCTTCATAAATTTTGAATGGCTCATGTGCGATTAGAAGAGAGCTGAGAATGGATATCCATCGGTCTGTGTTTCTGCAATGTTGTGTCAACGTGCCACAGCCTCTATTGACGGCAACTAGCATATAAGGGTGGTCGGCCTGCAGTCGTTGAATTTCTTCAAGATTCTTGATTCATTCGAGATTACGCGTTCTCTTTGGCTCATGACTTGGGTGATTTTTCAAATACATACCGCCTACTAATGTATTATCAACTTGACCTGTTCTCGCACACATTTTTCAAGGTTATCTGAAAAAGCATTCGTTGCAAATGTAACGTTTCCGCGACACACTGAGATCTTAGATGACCGCATCGGGAGATCGGTCAAGTCCATAGTAGGTGTGATCCAATCCATACGTGAATGGAGACTCTTGCATGTTGTACACCATTATATTCTTGGAGAACCCGACCGCACCCTTCTTTATACTTCAGCACTGAACGCTCGCATCGCCGTTGAAAGAGGTCGGCGTTTCTGTCACATAATAAATTTACGAAGTCGTCATTTTGAATCATTCTCGTGTGGTAAGGGCAATCCCGAGATTCTTGTACCATTAGAGGCCGTCTCTCTCGAACTAGCTATGCAATATCATATCTATTGTTGTGTTCAATGATTTTGTGTTACTCGGAGAGAGATCTAACTCGTGGGTATGGCATGTCCCAATATCCACTGCGTTTATGGATATCTATGTAAACTTTTGCGACATCTGTTTGGTCGACCTTCATCCTTACGACCGAGGCTAAAGTTTTGATTTTTTTGCATTCTTCTATTTGCTTTGCTAGTAACTTCATATATGAATCCTTTTGTAGGCACGGATACTATTTCTTGAATTTATGTCATCCTATTTTTACTCCAAAACTTTCACCGCAGAGCCCCCAAAGAGCGATTATGATAATTAAATACCCGTATGTCCCTTGGGGATTGCTTGCATGCTCTATCTTCATCACTTATGGCAATGCTCAGTATTATCCCATAACTGGGGTGACAACTGGTATCAACTCGAATACAAAGGCTCGACCTTTCAGACAAAATATCGACGATTTGCAGAATAACATTCAACAATGGTAAGCTTCCTTAACAATAGATGTCTTAAATACACATTATTTTACCTTTAAGTTGTTAATTTCGACGTATAAAGGTCGCTATATATTCAGGCCCTTCTTGCCATGCAAGCTGCAAACGAATATACTGATGGGCTCTCCTACTTTCAACTGGCAGGTGGGTAATCTCAAATAATGTTCATATGAGCTTGGTTGGCTCGAAATACTAAGCATGCAAAATCACTCTCAGTATTGACTCTAAGATTTTCTGTAGGTATTCACGGTCGACCATATGTTGCTTGGGATGGTGTAAGTCAAGCTATCGCGGCTCCAACCACTGGATATTGTACACATGGTCAGACGACCCAGCTCTGGATCTGAGAACAAGTGCTAATATACAGTATAGATTCGGTGTTGTTCACTACTTGGCATCGTCCTTACCTGGCACTCTTTGAGGTAAATTCCCTGCACTCTCAAGCTAAAAGCGAATTACTCACGTTCCATCTCTAATTGTAGCAAGTTCTCGCAAGCTATGCCCAAACGATAGCAAAAACCTACGTATCTACGCTTTATCCCGCCTACCAAGCTGCCGCAGATAACCTCCGTATCCCTTTTTGGGACTGGGGTGCTAGCCCTAGCATGCCTAGTATCACTAACGTCGCCACTGTCTCTATAGTACTCCCCTCTGGGGCCACTGCATATGTGAATAATCCACTCTTCCGTTATAACTTCCAGAATAAACCGCTCAATCAGCAACAATTCCCTCCTGGGGACAGTGACGGTTATATGGCACAGTACAATTGGACGGTTAGAAATCCAGATTACCTAGGTAATGGACAAAGTGATTTCAACGCTGCAAACACGAATTTGCAAAATGCAGGACTGGGAGATCAAGTGGTAAGCTTTATATTGGGTATCTTCGTCTTGGGCTCTGTCTCTTGAAATATTTGGTGGCATAGAATCAACAATAGGAAAAACAGAATGCTGATGAGGGTGATGACAGTGGACAGCAATCATGAAATCAAGCAATTTCAATAGCTTTGCTACGATGGCAGTTTCGGGAGCGAGTATAGAATCACCGCATGGTGCGGTCCATGTTCTTGTGGGAGGTGCTTATGGGCATATGTCCTTTCTGAGCTATTCCGGATTTGATCCTATATTGTAAAACCCCATCATCTTGTTTATTTCCTATCAATATTCTCTATTTAGTACAAATGATACACATCGGCTGACCTGAATAGCTGGCTCCACCACGCAAATGTCGACCGGGTTCTCTCCATGTATCAAGCTATCAATCCTTCTACATTCATCACGGGCTTAATCGACTGGTATGGCACGTACACTATCGCCCCTGGGACCATTGATACAGCCTCTTCTCCTCTGAAGCCCTTTGCTATCACCAGTTCCACCTTTTTCACATCGAACACTTGCAGATCGATGTCGCAACTCGGGTACAGTTATCCAGAAATTATGGATTGGAATATGACAGCTGCACAAATGGCAAGTTATGTAACAGGAAGAGTAAATGCATTGTACAATTCAGATGGAAGCAATTCAAAGATTAAGAAGCGGAATTTCGATAGTCGAGAGCTTTTCTCGGAAAAACAACACGAAGGACCAGGCACGAACAAAACACTACGAGAATGGACCGCAGCACTCAGTGTCTCTAAATTGGATCTTCAAGGCCAGCGATTTATTATTCGACTTTTTCTAGGCAAGATACCAGAGAGTCCAGAGGAGTGGGGGAGAAGCGAAAGTTTGGTAGGAAGTCTAGTGATTTTACCTCCGCCGGGAGCTGTTTCTAATGATGCGACGAAAGCGTTGGCTTATGATGAGATTGTTATTTTGAGGGAGTCTGCTACTGGAGGTAGTCACAAAGGACGGGATGATGATGGAGATGGAGAAAGGACGGAAGAATTCTTGAAAAAGAACTTGAGGTGGAGAGCACAACTGGTGAGTCTTCTCTTTGGATATTCTTTTTGGTATTGGGTGATCAGAATATTGTGCTGATGGATATCAAGCTTGAAAATACGCCATTACATGCAACTTCATTACCTACTCTCAAAATTATTGTTGGCGATGAGGTTGTGGCTATGCCGCACGATATCACTCAAAAGCCTGTTTACGGAACGAAAACGCTACATCCTGATATTATTGTAGGTGGGAATTAAATTGATATGACTTTGATATTATTTTATTCCCTGTTTGCTGGCCAAAATAAAGCGATTAAAGAAAATTAAAGAAAATCATGCGTCAATAGCAAAGGGAAGGAAGAAAATCGTGAGACGATTAAGTATGACAAACAGTTCCTCTTACGATGCTTCAGCTCACCTCAAATTCCATCTGCAAGCCTCAAATCTTTTGTATTCCGCGAGTCAAACTCAAAATTTTAAGACTTGCAACATATTACTCTCAAATAATTAAAATATATTAAATCCCCACTTCCGTCTTACGATTCATTGTTTAGATGTGCAACAAATTGCAAGGGGGGAGATCTAGGCTCTTGAAGCTCCCGAGCGAGAGAAAAAAACGAGTCAATTCAGACGTGCAACAATGGGTTATTTTGTCAATATTGCCGATGATACGGGTCATGCGTAATTTATGATGAATCATTAGAAAAGTGGAATAGCTTCATTCATGATTCATTTTTCTTTGCACGTCCATATCCGCTTCACTTGTTATTCCCGTACCCCTATCCGCTACACCGCGGGCCGCTCATACACATCAACCACATTACCTAGGTGTCTGCTAAGTAAGCTATGACGATGTTTTGTTCGTATCAGATACGAAATACAAAACCTTATGAGCCATTGGATGCGTTTCAAAAGTGTGCCGACAGCCGTAGTGGTATGGCGAAGTTAGCTGAGTTGATTATTCAAGAGCGGGTAGGCATGTCGACTTTGTTCTTCCCCACGTTGCGGGGAAAAGGAGGCGGGCCGGAGTCGAGTGCTCCTTTCCGCTGGCGGGACTATAAATTTACCCCAGATTTTTGGAATTGATAGATTCTTATATGTTACATCAATCTGAACACAAATTTTCTCTAATTCTCAAATCATCTAATTACTTTTTTTATACAATTTTTCCTAAACCTACTGCATTGCTTTTAAAGTGCAACAACAATCGCAAAATCACTCTCAACATGTTGGGGAAAATCACCATCGAAGACCATTTCAACCTCCCAGAATTCGCCGAAAAGGCCAAATGGTGGGCAGGTCTCTTCGCTGTAGACGCAGACAAACACGTCCGAGAAATCAGTGATGTGAAAAATATACGTCTCGAATACGCCGACAAACATGGTGTCGGCTTCCATATACTCAGTTATACCGCACCCGGAATCCAAGATATTGTCGATCCAGCTGAAGCTCTCCGTGTTGCTGCTCTGACCAATGATTACATCCATGAGCAGATTAAGGATTACCCGGATCGTTATGGATCTTTTGCCGCATTACCCATGCATGATCCCGCTGTGGCAGCGAAAGAGTTGAGGAGATGCGTAACCGAGTATGGTTTCAAAGGGGCGCTAGTGAATGATAACCAGATCGCTAGTGATGGAGAATCGATCATATTCTATGACCAACCGGAATGGGATGTTTTCTGGCAAGAGTGTGTAGATCTGGATGTTCCCTTTTATTTGCACCCTAAACAGCCCACGGGAAAGGTGTTTGATACGTTATGGGCGGATCGTAAGTGGTTGATTGGACCCCCATTGAGTTTTGCGAACAATGTTTCGTTACATTTGATGGGGATGGTAGTCAATGGGGTCTTTGATCGAAATCCTAAATTGAAGGTTATCGTTGGACATCTGGGAGAACATATTCCTTTTGATTTGTGGCGTATAAATCATTGGTTTGAGGATATTAAGAAACCATTGGGAATGCCTATTAAAAAGAGCATTTATGATTATTTCCGCGAGAATATCTGGATTACTACCAGTGGACATTTTTCAACGTCGACACTGAAATATTGTATTGAAGAATTAGGGTCGGATCACATTATGTTTTCGACAGATTATCCATTCGAGTGTTATGAGGATGCGTGTACTTGGTTTGACGGATTGGACTTGAGTCCGAAGGTTAAGATGGACATTGGAAGGGATAATGCCAAAAGTTTGTTCAAACTTGATGGGTTCAAAGATCAGAACGAAGAAATTAAGAAGTGAGGATGCCATTGAGAAAGCTGAGAAAGAGGATGAGAATTGAATCAGTCCATTCTGACCTCAGACGGTCGAGATTGAACATAACCGATTCCGTCTCGACCGAACATTTTGTATACAAATGCTGGGAATTATTATATCGAAATGAAAGCAACTAAGCATTTTTGAAGGAGTGTGGGCTAGAATCAGACGTGAATCTTTGGCTTGCTAAGCAATTTAGTTGATGGATCGCGTTGTCGTGTGTTAATTCTGTTTGCCAATTGTAATAATCAGTACGATAAGGGGTTTGAGACGTTGTTCTAGTTTTCAACATTCGAAGAGTATTGAAGATACGTGGATGCTCCCGAGATTAACAACATAATCAAATCTAATGCAAATCAATCTAGCTTCGCGATATACATAGGTAGCCATATCCTTCTCTCTCTTCCAAAAAAACGAAGGAGAAAAAAAAGCTAAGTGGTGGATCAAAAGGCATCCCCCAAAATCCTTCATCATCTTTTCATAGATTCAAGAATACCATGAGCTCCAGCGAACTGAAGCTCAGCTAGCGTCTCCTCCCAACCACATTGTGTCAGCTCCTTACCCTCGGGCGCGTACAGAAGCGCGGCGAAGCTGTGGGTACTTTAGTGATTGATCTCAATCAATAGAGCAAGTAGGTTTACCTTACGGATGTATCTGCCAGCTCATGAGAAAACAACCATGAGATTCTTCGCCTTTGTTCACTACCACATCGACGAAATATGACGCCCCAACCTTGGGTGTTTTATCAAGAAGACCGAAGAGCTTCGTGAATATCTTCATTGCCCGTCTAGCATCTCGTCCTAGTCCTGTTCCCCGGCACCAAGTTGGATCTGCAAGGTTGACTATGATATCCTTGGCTGACACATAGTTGACAAGGTTCCAGAGAAACATGTGTGCCAGGAGCTTGGAGGCATGGTAATGATGCTTTCGAGTCATCGAAGGATGCTAGTAGAGGGTTCGCGGCCTTATTGGGGAATCTTGCAGCGAGAGCCAGAGCTGCGCTAACGATAGTAAGATGCGCAGGCTCGCCGCTAAATGGACCTTTTGCCTTGAGAATTGGAAGGAGTAGGATACTCAACAACGTGGTGGAAAGGTAGTTGACCTGCAAAGATTGCTCATGCCCAGTATCTTCAACTATAACGAACTTGAGTATAATCATGCTTGCGTTAAGAATGACTTTGTCAATACGCGTGTCCCGACTTTCGACGCGATGAGCGAAAGCCTGTATCGAGTCCTATGAGCTCATATCGAGTTTCCAAACTTGTACATTGGCTTCCCGATACAGCGTTTGAAGCTTAGTGGCAGCTACTTCCCCCTCTCTTAGAACCGCACGGCGAGTATTAAGTGCGATAGATTAAGTTCGAGAAGTTTTCTTGCCGCTATGAAGCTTATCCTTGATCTGGAGCACAAATGGAAAGGCACAACCACGAATACAACACTTGATCATGGATTCGACTTGCATTTAGATGCACTAGAAAAACCGTGGAAAATATGAAAAGAAGTTCAAAATACTTCCGGCGAAGCCTGGAGGGTATACCGGGTTCCGACGAATGTACTCCTAAAACTCAAACCGTCAGAAGAGACTAGTCTCGCTCAGCTATAAATTGACGCCCATATTGTAGGAATGAAATCGATATCATCTGAGCCAACTCAACATTTGAATGTTGGGCTGTTTCTCGAAGAAGGGATGTTTGAGAACCCGAATGATTTGGATATTGATTGGCTTGTTGCTCTTTTCTCATCCTCTCTTTCTATCGAAACAATGCTAACATGCTTATCATAGAACATGTGGCACTCTCTTGTCGAGGACGCGAGTTTTGACGAGACGTTCCAAGGGATAACATCTGATTATTGCGAGTTTAATGATGATCCCCATTACCGAGACACTCATATTCCTTCAAATCAATATACATTTTAGGTATTCATAAGACTTTCTTTCAACATTATCGTCCTGTTGTCATTTATTTCGATAGGGAATTTAGGATTCATGTCACTCTTGCGAAGATACATTCTCTTACATTAGAATCGGGCTCGCGAAGATTTGATTCCACGGTACAACAACACTATACAGCCAATACTTCTATATTTCACAGCTATCTAGGTAATTTGAAACATTTATTATGTGGGAGTGATCGAGTAAAATTATAAGATCGATTATACACATTCGCTAGCCCGAACACCAAAACTCCAATGCCAAACTGTGCCTATGCATAAAATTAAGAACACAGTGGGAGCCTTCTATTGTTTGTTCTCTTGCCAAAAGATTCCGATAATTAAAATGTCTTCATTCAAGAAACTTCGCCTCTAACTTGCGTATAATTCTTCAGGACATCATCGTGCATGTCATATCTGCTTGATTGTCAATAGAGGTTCGTCTGATCAATGGGAATGGATGACTTACGCATTCATTTCTTCAATCGTCAATTTCGCCTTCTCGTCAGAAACTTTGTATACTGCTGAGTTGGTGTTACTTGAGAAACCTGAGATTTATAGTCAGATTAGCTGTTGTTACGGAGATAGAAATGTATCGAAAGTTGGGTAATCTCACCAATACGTTCATTAATGTTCTCTCGTGCCTTTGCAGCAGCGGCTTGTACCCGGGTTGCACGGGGTTTTCTGACTTGCTCATAAACTCTCAAGGCCTCTTGCACATCGCCGTTGAAGTGTTTTTCGCTGAAAACAATACCGAGAGCTGCTGCATCTTCGATGGCCATACATGCACCTTGACTTTGATCTGGCATCATCTGTAATACTAATTAGTTCCAAAAGTGCTTAAAGCCAGCTGGGTCACAACTTACAGGGTGAGCTGCATCTCCTATGACACAAGCATTGCCTTTTTGCCAGTAAGGATAGGGTTCGTGAATCCACAATCTCCAGGGAGCAACATCCTTTCCGAT
Source organism: Botrytis galanthina (assembly GCA_004916875.1). NCBI lineage: Eukaryota > Fungi > Ascomycota > Leotiomycetes > Helotiales > Sclerotiniaceae > Botrytis > Botrytis galanthina. Next base: position 62,487 of record PQXL01000001.1, read on the forward strand.
TGACAAGTGTTTGTAAACCTGGGGGTCCAGATCTGGGAAAGGAGCAAGAAGTTCTTCTACTGTTCCCTTCGCGCCCCAAGCCTGGTTGGAATAATCGCCCTTTTCTCTTGGAAAGAAACAATAATAAGACAGTAGTTTGCCGCCATTACAAGGCGAAAGAACAATCTTATAATGGGTATTCAGACCTCCCCAATATTCGAGTGCGCTGTTCTGCGAATAATCAACCAAGCCAAGCTTGACTGCTTCTTCGGTGTCTACATTGGCATGGAGACAACTGGCATCGGCTGCTCTCCTCTCAACTTTGATACCAATGAGGGAACGAATCGCGGATCCAATACCGTCAGCTCCAATGACAACGTCATGTACTGCAGTATTTCCATTTTCAAATGTAATAGTTCCAGTCTTGAAGTCAAGTCCAGAGCACTATTAAAGTAAAGTCAATAAAAACGCTCAAATTCGGTCTCGGTATGCTCAATTATGCTTAGTACTTACTTTGTGATTGACAAGTAACTTGGCTGGTACTCCCGGCTTTTCTGGTTCAGCTACAGCACTATCCATAAGCATAGCATGCATATATTGCCTGTGGAACATGTTGTAAACCTATCACAAACACATAAGCTCCTGATTTTTAACATATTGATTGATGTTAGGAACTTACATGTCCCCACTTCTCTTCATAATCGTCGAGATCATACACGGAATCAGGCTCTCCAGTTTTCCAATCACGTCGAATTAGCTTCTTCAAGATGACAGGATCTCCCTTCTCAACCGGAACATCCCATTCATGTAACCATTTTGTGCCATTAGCAGCGCAAGATACTGAAGCACCAACTTCTCCAGCGTAATCTGCCCGTTCGTATATTGTGACTCGATGGCCAGCACGACGCAAAGCAATAGCAGTACTCAAACCTCCAATTCCACCCCCTACGACACCAATATCTAACGACCTGAATCCGGATTGAGCAGGCATTTTTGCTATGAGGAGACTAAAGCTTCTAATCTCGCTTTCGAGAACAGGAGAGAAACAAAAGGTTGATTTCTTTGTGAAAGTATTGACCAAGAAGATATAAATTTGGTGGATAATAGCCGCTCACTAGATCGATATGTTCAATGGGTACTTGAGATAAGCTGAGCTGTGACTTAGTTGAATGTTAGAAGGAGAATTATGAACGGATATATATATGATCAATAGCCAAGACGGTGCATATCAAGTATTGGGAATAATCGATACAATGGATCGTGAAACCTTCATGCGGCCCGGTGTCATCGGTGTTCTAAGATAAGACATAGATATCATCATAGACTATTGGGCTCAAAAGTTTTAATAATTGACCGAACATTGGCTCTAGTTATCGAGGATCTCCTATCAATGAATATCTTGTCTCGCGATAGTCATGTTTGACGTTGCCGACACTAGAGGAAAAGAGCGGTTGATCCGACACGCAGCGGAATGTACCCGGCGAGTTCTATATTTTGTTGATAACTTCCTCTAACCCCACCTTCCGATCGGATTGTCTGCTTATGACTGTGGGAAGATAAGCGATACCCTGCTAAATATCTACATCTCACACTATAACGACACCCATACCCCACTTTGAGGGCCTTCTCCACAGTCCCTCTTCCGAAACAGAGAGATTCTTTCCGATTTCACATCAACAACATTCACTCCGACACATAATTATTGGCGTGGTAATTGGTATCAATCCATCCATATCGTACTTTTGCAGCGAATTCGAACAAGGCGATAGAGACTTAGTCGTGGAGAAATCGCTCATGATCCCCGAACAAATTACGCGGTAATGTTCCGCCGGCAATGCCTCGCCCAAGAGTACATCCCGATAAACGAGCCCGCGCGGCGAGAGCTTGCGTTCCTTGCAAAAGTTCAAAGAAGCGGTGCGATGCAAATCTCCCTTGTTTGTCATGTGTAACGAAAGGCCGTACCGATTCATGCCGATATCCGCCATCTTCTCCCCTATCCTCTCCCAGTCCCCGACGGCAAAGAGTATCGGGGCATTCACTAGATCACGTTACCAGAAATGTGAATCTCCCGACTTTGAGTCAAGTTCGGTCTGGGCAACCCTCTCCCAAGGAGAGGAATGTCCAGACTTCACGGCAAACTATTGATGCTGCTTCCACCCAGTGTCTTGAGCCATCGGTGGACCCACTTCTTTCAGGTGAGAGCACCAATAGTCGAAACACCACGCGGGCTAGCACTCGTGATTCTTCACCATGTCAGCGGTCTACAATGTTACAGAGCTCCCAAGGAGAACAAGGTTGGTGGTGATTCCTTCTCTTCAAACGTTTCTTGATGTCTGAATAAACCAGAGCTGACACATTCGATAGTTTATATTGGTAATATTGCTGCTATTTCGTTCCTACACTTTCTTCAAACTACACTTAAGCGATATATTGGAACTTCCGTTTTCACTGAACGCCGAGAGAGCAATGTGATGTTAGAAGTCGAGATTTCTAGAAACAATAGCCCCTTTGAAGATGATTTAGATCTCGAAGAAAAGCAAAATCTAATTGCTTGCTTTATGAGAGTGGTAGGGCCCTAAGTTTGGTTCTTTCTCGTAGGTATATGATACTAACTTTACACCTTGCTTAGTCCAATGGTATTCTTCATCTCTTTTCACGAGATGATATATCTAAATTGTTGGCCATCAAAACCGATGCTGCCAATTCTTCTCCGAGCTCCCGCTCACAAAGAGAAGATCTCGCTTGTCTTCTTCTAATGATAGCAATAGGGGCTCAATCTCGAGGCAAGGATGGGTCCGAGATTCAACTTGCGAAAAAGTATTTTGCTCAAGCCCAGCAAATGGCCTTTCTTGATATGCTAGAGAATCCTTCGTTATCTATGGTCAAGTTGTTTTTATTGATGGCAATGTATATGCTCGGGGCATGCCGCAGAAACACAGCCTTTATGTATATCGGCATTGCCTCCAAATCTGCAACTATTCTTGGGTTGCACGTTCCATATCAACATCCTCGAGTATCCCCCGAAGAGCGTGCTGCTAGGTAGGCTTACATCTACAACTTTGTGGTATGTCTCGCATTCGCTAACTATATCGGCAGGCGCCGCATATGGATGAGCTCACGTGTTCTTGATTTGCTATGCAGCTCCATTCTTGCACGTCCCAGTAGTATACCGTCAATAGAAAGAGACGAATACGAGATAGACAGCTCAAACCCTGAAGACATGGACCATCGAACATTGGCTCTCTATGCAACCTACGAATCTTCATCTATCATCGAAACCATCGTACACAAGTTTGCCAAATCCAGTCGCGTCGACGTGCAGTCCGCCGATACTTATCTTCAGATGCTGCGAGAATGGAGTCAGGCCCTACCTTCAGCACTTCGCAGCGTTCCTGACCCCGCGTTTGAAGGTGACTATTGTGAGACAACGATTGGCAATATCCATGTTTCATGCACTTATTATGTAGGCATCATGATGGTGACACGACAATTCCTCATCTCACATGTCATGTTTCAACTACGAAGGAATAGTTCTAGCAAGTCTAAGAGAACCAATGAGGTACCGCCAATAAGTCCTAGTGAAAGGGAGAAAATTGTTCAGTTCTCGGATGCTTGTGTACAATCTGCACATTTGATGGTAGAGCTATCGTACGAAGCATTTCTCGGTAATGTCCTGCTTGATAATATGTGTATTCTTAAAGCTTGGCTTTTTTCCGCTGGACTTGTACTCGGTTTCTCCCTCCTCGTGGAAGGCGAAGCCCCGACTCATATTCATAGATCCTTCGATCACGCTTGTACTGTGCTTAAGAAGCTTGCCCGGTTAAGTCCCCAGGCAGAACAATACCACGATATCCTTCTTCGCTTCAACACAGCGATCAATCTGTATCGGCAACAACTGTTAAAAGCCCAAAAGGACAGTAACAATGTATACGTTGAGAAGCTAATGACTATCGGACCATTCAACCGAGAGTCTCGCGAAGGTCAATCTAGTGCTGAATTCCAGTCACCATCACAGCCAGTGCTTACGAATGATCAGACAACTCCAGGAGGAATGGGAACGCAGGGTGACTTAGCAGAGATGTATGCTACTGATTTCTTTGGGATTGAAAATGAAATTCAGATGTGCGATGCTCAGATTGGCTATGATACAGGAGTTGCGGCTGATTTGAGGTGGCTATGCTATTTATAGCAGCCACAAGTCCAAGTATCTAATGAGAGGAGACATACATAAAGCAAGCAGGACTTGCGAACAGACGAATTTCCCTCAAACTTGCTGGAACTCTTTCGATTCAAGATGGGCATTGCAATACTATCGATATTTAATTTCTAGTCTTGATATCTGCTTCATGTCAACGTACGAATGAAAATGTAATCGTTTTTTCTTTTTGGCAATTGCCATACCCCCTTCCCTAGTATCAATATCACACCGATCATTTCTCACGCCTGTGAATTGAACATGCACATACGCATGCAAAAGTACTATCCTCTAAATTTTTAATAGCTCATCTCATCTGATCTCGTCTTGTCACAACACGTCGCATTCCTCTCAACCAGGCAGACTCAGCTTCGGCAATTTCAACCTCCCCCCTTTCTCCTTTCCCGGTGCCCCCCAAACTTTCTCCAAGATTGCCCTACTTTTCTCCTCTCGTATCGCTCTTTTCTTCCTCATCTGTACCCACAATGTCCCCGGCATCAACAACAGACTAATCAGCACCCATCCAATCAGCACCCCAAAATTCTGTCTCAATGTATTTTTCGTCCCGTATATGATTGCTCGCGCACCCATCATATCATGTCTCAAGGGCCACACGATTCCCCACTTGTAAAAGTCGTTGAGCATCTCGGTGGGATAGAAGCCGGTGGTCACGTTCGAGATGACCCAGAAGACGAAGAAAACGGGCGTGAAAGGCATGCCGAGAATGTTATTGATGTTTTCGATCGTGAGACCGAAGGCCATCATGGATATCCAGGAGAGCATCCAGTAGAGGGGATAACCGGCTGGTCCAAAGTGGAGAGAGAATGGTATGTGCCACATGCATGAGAGCGTGAGATAGAAGAGGGAGAGGAAGAGAAAGACGATAGGGAGGACGGCTAAGCGATAGACATAGTAGATGTTCATAGGGATTGTTCCCATGATTGTATCGCTGAGTTTGTCGAACATGAGAACGGAGAGAAAAGAAACAATGATGAGATCTAATTTCAGAAAGGTTAGTCAGATTTCTTTTCCTATTGGATAATAGGATTAATAAAGTTGTGGTAGATACGTACAGATCGTTCCAATCTCGGTCGCGGCTTCGGCTGTCTATATTCAAGTATTTTAGTATTGAAACAAGGGTCAAGAAAAAGGCCTGAAGTGAAATGTCAACGAACCGATGGTATTGCCGGTGCCATATTGAACACCGTGAATCCTGCTGCAACAGGATTTCGAACTTGTCTCTGCAAAGCCTCTGTATCCGACCCATCTGGTCTCTGTAGAAAAGTGTTCTGCTTCTGCTTCGAGAATCCAAGTACAAACTCGTTTAAAAACTCGAGTAACTTTGGATATACCGCGCCTCCAATAACGAGTGCATTCCTAGCTTCCTCGTAGAAAACATGAATTGCACTATTCGGATCGTACAACTCATCCCCAATCTCATACGCGTGATTCATGGCATTCGTAGCATTCTCCGTTATTACGATGCCCACCCAGAACTTCTGATCGTGCAAGGACGCGCGAACATTATCCACGTTTCCATACGTGGAAGTTCCATCTTGATTCACGAACCCCAGAGAGTGATCGTAGTCTTTGGCTCGTGCCGCTGTCGCCATGTCCTGGAGATAATTACCGATTTCCGAATGATCGAAATCGATAACTGCGATAGTTAAGACGGGTATATTGTATTGTAATGAATGGTCACCTCCCCAGTATATGGACATCGTGCCCATTATCGTAGTGATCAAAAGCACACAAAAGACTACAAACATCTTGATCCATAGTTTCCTGTTCTCTGCAAGGTGCGGCGACAAAGGACCGGGCAATGGGTATTTGATGATATTCCTGTATTGATTTCGGCTAGCTCCTGTCAGAGATTCTTCATCAGACTGGGGATCTCGACGGCCCATAATCGAGGACCTAATGGTACTCCCCGGATATCGTCGGCCACTAGGTAGTACACTGAGAGACCATTCTGTGGGAATCGCTGGCTCGTTTTCTCTAACTTTTCTCCTATCGATGGTATCATCTGTTTCATTTCCCAGCGCCAACGACTCCTCCGAAATATAAAAAGTCGAGAACGGTGGCATTCTTTTGGTTCTGGTGAGGTAAAATGGTCTCTTAGGATCGAGCCTAGAACGCGGAGGAAGTTGAAAAGGCATCTTGACTTTCAATTTATCCTTCTCCCACAACTCAGCTCAATCTTTCATCAAAGTCCGGTTCGATTCACAGCCGAATAGAGTCAGCCTATAACGTATATGCTGCAATCATACTGCAAGGCAACGCCCACGCAAAAATATCTCAAGAAGTTGTGTATCTCGAGCTTCAGCAAGAGAGCTTGAACCATGCGGCGATCCTCATCTTTACATACATTATAGAAATCCAATTCGAAGCAGAAATATAAAAAGCCAAGTATGCAGGATCAAATATCTTCATCCCGCACCCACTTATCAAATATTCCATAAATAGGCAAACGCGACAAGCCGAAGCCTGTTTTACATCTTATCGCATGATAAGTATCGTATAGCAGCAGAGTATATCAAGCCTCCTGATGCATGTCATATGTACGGCTGATTATGCCATTTCCGCCATTTTTCCGCCTGTGGTGTAACGAATCAACCGGAAGGATTTTTCCACCCACTAGGTTTCATCACGTCCCTGGTGTGCAGAATCTCAACAAAAGAAACTTCGGTCGAGTATCATCAACCCGAACCATTTGCGCCGACAACATTTTCGCCCATCAACCATCCCTTTCATTCTATCCGTTTGATAATCTGCACCCAAGAGTTTCGTAATTATCACTTATTCTCCGACATGCGGAGGTCCGAAATTTATCAACCTGTCAACGTGCTGACGCCACTTCACGAATCAACGTCAGCTCTCACCAGCAAAGGATATTGCTTTCAGCCCCTTCATATCTCATTCGATACACGTGGGAAATGAAGATACTATTCATAAATTCTCACTGCATTGTTTGTTCCGTCTATGCCGTTGGTTCCGATCGAGTGTTTTGTTGTAGTTCACACTCGCATCCAAAATCCGAAATAAAATATGTTACCGTATATTTCGAAATCTTTTTTTCTCTTTTCGAGAAAACACATCTCTGAAGTTAATATTCATACCTTTGTCTCATAGATCTAGAACGTGGAGTCCCGAAATCTTCAATAGGGCATCAGGGAAATCCACACATCCACACCCCAGTACGCCATTGTCGACTTCAACACATGACAAAAACAAGTTGTTTCAGATAAACGACGTTTGAACGGCTCAGAGCTACTCATTGGATAATGGTCTAGACACCGACTCGGGATTTCGGAAATAGGCGCAACGACGGAAGAAGACAAACAGGACGGCTGAGGAAATCTATCTCTGTGGTGAGATTCGTATGCTCGCCGAACTCGATCGCTTGTGTATTATCCATTTTGATATCGGCGTAGATTTGGTAGACACCACTCTTCTCCGAATTGCCATTGTTACTAGGTATGCAGACATTATATCTGATTAGGTATCTAAGTATGCATGTTCATTCCTGAGTTGAAGTCAGCTTGTTATATCTTCAACACGAAACTTTGACATCAATATGTTAGCATTCTAATTTGAATCTCCTTGTTGAGTTTATTCTCAAAATCTTGGAAAGTTTCGAGAACAGAATCTTGTTGCACAGCAAAGACAAAAATACCATTAATTGTTATCAGGTGATACTCCGGACTAAAAAGAAAGGCTCTATTTCTAGCTTAAGAAGACTGAAGGATTAAAGAAGAAAATAAAGAGGTAACTCGTGATCTAAGAATTTGAGAGCTCCGGTGGATCCATGGCTTCCACATAAGAGACTGCCGACAACAACGGCAATGCGATCCTTGTAGCTTTCGATTTAAACGGTGCAACCAGCGAGTCTTCTGGGTAATCCCCGACATCTTTTCCTTCACCACACTTACAGATCGGGGATACGTAAGGCTCGATAGACAGAGGGGCTTGAGTATCTCGATACGCGCAAGATGAATCATGTTCCCAACCCCGTCGACATGACTCTACCGCTGCAGGTATCATTTTCTTCCACAAAATGTGCCCGTTGCGAGTAACTGAATAGCTTATCAAATGCAATAGTGCAGGCGGGGAAGGTCTTTGACCGAGAAAATCGGTAATGACCCAGCCGTCGAACACCAGTGAGCTTGTTTCACGGCTATGGCGAAGCCCATTCGAGACCAACAGCGAATCGCCAACATGTTCGCTCATGGTGGCCCCTTTGACGAAGACGCCACATAGCTTGGTTGTATTCATATGTACCATGATATCAACCAGTGTATATTTTAACTGGAGAAGGGCTCTTGGAAAATCACTGGTTGACGAATCATTGTCGCCAAATATTCGTTTCTCACGAGCGCTATAAATTTGATCGTCTATACGGTTCAACCAGTCTAGATTACTACTCTTTACCCATGGAAGAGTGGAGAGATTGATTCGAGGGAGAGCCCAAATCGCCGGTTGATTAGATGGGGAGGTGATTAACGGGAAGGGATTCTGGTCATAACCGCCAGATTTCAGAGTTGGTGCGAGAGGGACGTTGACTTCAATCCAAAGACTCTTTCTAGCAATCCTCGTTGTCGCTTTGGAACCATCTATCGGGTATGGAAAGATGAGCCGATGGCTGAAATCCCCAATATTTAGGAGTATAGAGCATGGAGTGATATCGGAAAGTGTAATAAGAGCAGCTTTTTGCAGTGCTTTGGTTTCCTCAGTTCCGTCTACGAAACGGTAGGTTGCCTGCAGTGCAACAGACTCATTAAGCTTGGTAGCTGCTATGGTAATTCTGCCCTCGGAGCTATCAGATTGTTCGATTGATGGTTGCTCAGAGGCGATCTCTGGAGGGGGCTGTAAGCGGGACTTAGGAATTCCAGGGGTCGCCTTGGAAACAGTCACTCGTTTTTTGTTCTTCCCGGATACCGAGGAGACTACCATCTCTGGTCCTAATTCCATCATGTAGCCTGCCCCATTCAAATCAATTGTGACGCATAGCCCGATATGCCATTTCTTCCCTTTCACTATGTGAGCAGGCACGGGAAACGAAATGATCAAATCGGAATCACCAGCCCAGCCTTGTGGATCTTCAATAAACTCTCCACAAAATTCAGGATCTGTTTGTGGTTTGAGAGTTCCAAAGAAAGCGTCCAGGGAAAAGAAAAGATCCTCTTCTTTGGTATTGGGCCTGTATATGTAAGCATGAAGTATCGGATGAGGTGTAGAGTCTGGCTGGAGAAATATTTCGAGGTCGCTCCGAGGCACCACCATTGTGACAAAGGAATAATATGCCGTATCATAGCCTCTGGTGCCAGGCACAAAATTGGAGATATCAATGTGCGTAAAGATTTCCAAGACTGTTTTAGCCCCAATGTGAGAGACCGTATCAGCTGCAATTTTCTTCTGTAGACTTGTGCAGAAGGATATCCAATCAGTTGTGGTATTTTGCTTAATAAGATGCAAGATGTTGACAAAACTCAATCGTGTATAACAATTCATCGCTTCACTGCGTAAAGGTCGAACTCCTGGTGCGATGCGATTTTTAAGGTTCTCAATCGCGAACATCTTCATGTATGTATCGAAGCATAATTGAGAGAGTTTATCTGCATCAACTTCGATTTTGATAGGCTGACTCGATATGGAACAACAGTGATGGTCTCCAAAGGATGGAAATCGCCAGGGTAGCCGTGTTCGATAGCGGTGGGAAGATGTCTGTTGAGTCATGTCCTCGCTATAATTGTTATAGGTAGTATAGCCCATGATTTGGCCGGACGGTGTGAGCCCAAACAACAGCGAAGCCAGATTAACGTCCATCAAGAGTGCCGCCTTCAAATTTTGCTTTAAGTCATGAGAAGAAATCCGTAAACTTTCAGTGTATAGAACAGAGCTGAAAGTTCTAGAGAGAAGGGGCACTGTAGCGGGTAGAATATTAAGATGTCCATAGTAATCCACGATATTGGAAGTATCGATGACCTCGAAAAATAGGGGTAAAAGCGATGCACCGGGACCATCCAACAACATTGGTTTTCCAGACCATGAATCTGCATAAAGACGGGTAACAACAGATGTGTTTCTTGACTGGCCACGAGATGCTAGCTCATAAGCAAAGGTCACTGCATCACCCATATAGGCATTGATCAAAACAGAACCCGCAGCCGCGTATTGTGCAAAGGCTTTGCACCATTCCGTAAAGTCATGTTTTGCGGATTTTGCCAGGGCTTCCATACGTAGCTTTTCACTCAAGGGATTGTCGAATACCTGTGGAACGTGATATGCCGACAACGGATCGCTGGTGAATGGAACGACGAAATCCTCAGACATGGCTGATACCATAAAAGTTGGATTCAAAACTCCCTTTCCACCAAAGCCAAGAGCCTTGACATCACCTTCGTTCCCAGCAACCACCCCTTTTTCCCAATAGCCCTTGAGTGCATCCCAACATGAATTAAAGCCTGCAAACCAGTGTACCCCTGCAGAGTAAGTCACACATGCTCCTCCACCTTGAGAGAACTTCTGGCGTATCTCTGAGAGGGTGTGTCGTCTAGGGGCCTCATATTCTTGCTGCTCCTCTGCACTTCTCTGAATAGCATATTTCTCCTAGATCTTTCGAACCCCCTCAAGAGTTTGCAAGCTAACAAAAGTAATGCTAGAATAGGGAGATTCTGCCCATGTCTCTGGCGATTTGGAGTAGGACAAGAGTTTCTCAGATTGGTCTTGTAAGAGCTTCAAATCCTCTTTGGGAATTTGATAGTGGTAAAACAGATTCCAAGTTGCACCAATTTTCGTTCTATCGTGTGGGGAGTGAGATCCATACGATGCAGCATTATCGATGACGAGAGAGAACAAAATAATATTGCGAGCTAGGTAGATAAAGATCAATACCAACAAAAACCCACCAAACCGGGATAGGAGCATGAGTTACCTAAAATAGCTGGGTCGATATCACAACACACAAAAGTAAACTTCTCACTGCCTGTGTAAGATAATGACAAATGGTTAGAGGCATTTTGATAATTGCAAATGAACGCGGGGTACATCACGACCGATCTTACCTGGCTTGTCTTCGCAGAACAACGAATATAAAATACTCCTGGGATCTCCACAGGCAATAAGAAGTATATCTGTAATCTCTCCATCAGATTTAGGAGCATGGTATTCGAGAAGATTGACCGCAGGAGTATTTCCGATAGGGTAAAATATATTCGTGTCCAGTGTAGGAACGATTGTGACGTTATGCATTATGGCAGCGAGATCATCTGTATCCAAAAATATGATAACCAGGATTGGTATCGTAATCTCTCAGAATGCATCAATAAACCGAGTTGGTAGCCGACTCAAGTGCTCTTGTTCTTGTTGTTGTGTAGATAAGTACGTATACGCGTTGTCAAGATCCGGTATCAGAATATTTTTCTTGCTAAGCCGTTTGTGGATATTTTCCCTACAACATGCACGGCACTAAAAAACCTCTCCATAAGGATATTCTCATCCAAAAACCTCTAGCTAAAGATATCTTTAATTTGCTTTCAACTCACTATATCCTCGAAATTTACTCCATTCCAAAATTGAAGTGAATCCTGATCCTACCTACCCAGGTATTCAGTAGCGTAGTATCCTAAACGTGTATTTATGAGACGATATGTTTCCAATTGCTGTCCTGTTCTGAGCCCTTTTACCACGATGTCTTATCTATACCGGAATTCCGGTATAAAGAAGTCAAAACAGCGTATCCACAATAGCCGTCTCGGCCGCTTGTTTGACTGCCAAAATCTTCCAACGAAACCAACCAGTGAGGGTTAGCGAGGACTAGATAGGCCAGAGTTCATAGTCAGGGGCACGAAAGGGAAATCATCTCCTCGCTTGGCTAGATGTTTTCATTATTTTTGAAAATTCAGATAGCTCTAGAATCATTCTATTTATTGAAAGCTAAGTATTAGCAATGTTTGAGGTCTTGATCGTTGCAAGACTCTTCAAGCAAAATACTTCAACATTGCGACTTCATCAAAGAAGCGACCTATAGCTACCGCTCCCCAATGACCTTCAATCCACAAACACACCTTCAATAACTCTCTACCGCACCTTTACTATCATCCGGCATATCCATGACCCATCCCTTAGGTCTCTCTCTTCCTCTCACGATCATACCATAAACCGCCGTTTCCACCTTCTCGACACAAGTCCTCATAACCTCCATCTTCTTCTCCACATCCCTTCCCAATCCTACATTTCCACACCTAGTCGTATCCAGCTCTTCGAATCTCATTCTGATATCTCTCAGATCCGCCAGGATCGTCCTCTCCTCCTTTCCCGGCAACTCTCCGTCCGTCGCCATTCTCGTAATAGCAAATCTCATCATCTCGCCTACCAGATCAAAGATTCCAAGAACATAGTCATCGCCTGTAAGATTCACAGCTTCGGGCAAGGAAGCCTGAGCAGTATCAAGAGGGACCAATTTTTGTTCAGTCAGATAGTAGGAAAAGGACACAGCTTCCATATATTCTTGAATCCCCCCTGAAATTTGTCGTTGGTAGCGCCAAGAATTGATGCCCGCGAGATCAGGTGATATACCGGCAAAGAGATCATTAATCATAGCCAGTCTCTCTGAAGTTTCCTTGGCAATTTTTTGAGGGAGAGGCTGATGGAGTTTTTGGACTCTGAAAATGTATGTTAACACGATGGTTCATGATCTCATATAGGTACTAGGTCGGCGTTTTTGAAATTTGTGCATACCTTTGCAACGCAAAAATTCTAGAAGAAAAAATTAGCCCAATCCAAAACGCTCACACGTAGCGTCCCAAGAAAGGATCCCTACATCTTCTTGCTCCCCGCCGTAATATCTCTACCCGCTTTGATAATCCTCTCTCTCCGATCATGATGTTCATCCAATTCCGCCCTGAACCCCTCAAACATTGGCATGAAAGGACTTATCGACGCTCCCATCTTTTCTTCTGATCTCTCAAACTTTCTCTCCGACTTCTCCTTGGAAGTCCCATCATGTTGACGTTTAGTACCTGGCATATCTTCACTTTGTGCTTTAGATTCCTGCATTGTACATCAAGAAGTAGGCCTGCACTGGTGCAGATTTATGAGGCGTGCGGTGGTGGGTGGAGTTAGATGGTGAGGTAAGCAAACAGGGATACTTTGGGTGAGAGGATGGATGTGCGAGTAGTTTTCATAGTGGGGTGGGTTTATCATATAAACACGTGCAGACTTCAATATCAAAAAGGAGCTCGAGATTATTTTGCACAGTTAATAAGTGGAAGTGACCACAGTCGAGGCAGTTTACTAATTGTCATGATTCCAATCATTACATAGGATTGCTCACTATCCCATCCTCTCAAATCTCGCCTTAGATTTGGAAGTTTCCCATCAATCTTTGCAAACTTCCCCCCACATCATCTCTCCCGTCCCGATTTCTCAGTTCCAACTCTTCGAAATTCCATCAAGAGCGAGAACTTAAACTCTCTTCTCTCAAGCTATAGATGATCCAATTGAAGCATCAGTTCAACCTACCTCACTAAAACCATGGCCCTCTCAACCCGCACCCTCTTCACCCTCTCCATCCTCCTCCGCATTGTCCTCTTTTTCTACGGTCTCTACCAAGACGCACACTCCCCTTTGAAATACACAGATATAGACTACCAAGTCTTCACCTCCGCATCTCTGTATACCTCTCGCTCGCTCTCTCCCTACACACGGGAAACCTACCGGTACACACCTCTCCTCGCCTGGCTCTTACTCCCCACCACATTTTCTCCCCAGTATCTCTGGTTCCACTTTGGCAAGATCTTATTCGCCGTGTGTGATGTACTGGCTGGGTATCTACTCCATGTGATACTCGTCAGTCGGGGAATGGATGTTGGACGCGCGGGGAAATACGCGGCGATCTGGTTGTTGAACCCGATGGTCGCGACGATTAGTACGCGCGGGAGTAGCGAGGGGATTCTGGGAGTGCTAGTCATAGGGTTATTGTGGGCGGTGTTGAAAAGAAGGATTGTGTTGGCCGGGATATTATTGGGATTAGGAGTGCATTTCAAGATTTACCCGGTGGTGTATGGGATTAGCATTGTTTGGTTTTTGGATAGGGAGACGATTCCTGGTTCTGGAAGCAGGAATGTCGGAGGGAAAGGAATGAAGAAGAGGAAAACGGAGAGGGGGAGTGGAGATGATGATATTTGGGGGAAGGTTATGGGGTTCATGAATCGGGAGAGGATTGTGTTAGTGACGGCTAGTCTGGTGACATTTATGGGACTTAACATCCTGATGTATTACATGTAAGCCGCTCTTCCCCACACCGCTCCAACCCCCAAAACTCTCACTAACAGACACCCTCAGCTATGGATACCCCTTCCTCCAACACACCTATCTCCACCATCTAACCCGCATCGACCACCGACATAATTTCTCACCCTACAACACTCTCCTCTACCTGCGCTCCGCCTTCCCCTCCCCCTCCCCTCTCCCCTTAGAATCTCTAACTTTCATTCCTCAACTTCTCCTCTCCACCATCCTCCTGCCCCTCGTCCTCTCCAAACACGACTTACCCACCACCATGCTAGCGCAAACCCTCACCTTTGTGACCTTCAACAAAGTAGTCACATCCCAGTATTTCCTCTGGTACACATGTTTACTCCCTCTCTACCTCTCTACCCCCTCTTGTAGCCTTATCAAATCACCACGTAAGGGGATATTTGCTCTGTTTTTGTGGGTTGCCACACAAGCATTTTGGTTACATCAAGCATTCGAGCTTGAATTTTTGGGTTTGAGCACTTTTGTACCCGGCTTATTTGTGGCAAGCCTCTTGTTTTTCGCCACGAATGTCTGGATTTTGGGTGTCATCGTGAAGGATGTTGGCCGGGGAGCGGCTGCTGTTTCTGGAAAAGGGATTTGAGGTTTGGGTCTCGAGGAGAAGATTACAAGGCATGTTGGGGAATGAGAGGAAGACTATTCACTAGGATGATACGTATCAATATGTGCGTCAGATGAAGATGTATATAGAGAGTAGACATATTCCACACATGAGCCTGTACATACATTCTCACACATCCATATTAGCAATCAATTAGCAATGATTCTCATGATTTTTACGTATGATCTTCTGAGAGTTCTCTATGGATTTAGATAGAAACGTCTCCCTTGCTGTAATTTGGCAATGTAAACTGAAACCACCCACTACACATGAAATACCCTTCCTTTTCTTCCAGAACTCGAGTCGAGAACGCCTGCTAATGCCAGATGAAAAAAGTCCTAGCTCCAGTTCCATTCCCAGCCCATTGCCAAAGCCATATCCTCACCCAAGTCCCCTGCTCAAAAATTGTTTTACAATACCCTTCCCTTATACTCCGATGTAAAAGATGCTAGCAGTGAGACGATATCCTTCTTTAGCTAAGATTGCCCTCCATATGTGCAATGCGAATTTGTGACATGATGCGATATCATTCGTTTATGTAATTGTGATACCACCCGAAAGTGCAAGGTAATTTGAAACTTTTATAGAGAGTGGTCGAAACTTTGAGAATGTAGTAGGCGTGATGTATTGCCCATCCTTGTTGATAGCCAGTTCACCAAGGGTTTCTGCTTTCTCTGCAAATGATGCACTTGGCCGACTGCTCGCCAATGCATCGACGATTGCGGAGCTCCATATTCCCGTGCATTGGTTATTTTTGAGTTCAAAATATGGGTTGAGCGGCGGAATTTGTGACTCTGCAGCACTGTTAATATCATTCAGGCAATAGGAAAGTTGCTAAAACTCACCAAGGTCTATGAATCTGATTCTCAAGTACTCAAGGGCCGCCAGCTTATTCAATGATCGTACACTCGACAAGACCAATGCTTCAAAGGCCGAGATAAATGACATATCACTTATACCAGATCCGTCGTTCCATTGTTGATTAGGGCGGCAGCAATTCTTGACAATAAAGTCTATACTCTTTAATTTCGAAGTCCGCTGGTTCGAAATTTTGGCCGCTGTGTCGAAGAATCCACGACAAATCCTACCGGTATATGCCAAGTGCTCGAGAGTTGGAATTGATTTGGCCAATTCATCGCAGAAATGCGTCTTCTGGGTAACCTTCCTGAAGAAAGCAGGCGACACAGTTTCTCTGCGATAGTCGTTTTCAAGACATAGGTTAAGATGTGTAATATTCTGCGGTATCCGAGGAGCAATCTGCGCGATACAGAGATATGACTTCGACTTCGGCTTGGCATAAGATCCGTGCCATTCATTGAGGTTTGGTAATGCCGTCACAATATTCTGGAAATCTCCATTCGTGCGTATAATATTCCATTGTCCCTTGCAGACCAGAGTTCGGATAGTACGGATCTTCGGTAACTTTGTTTCATTCGGACGGAATTGCTCAACTTGAGGGGGTTTCTTTCTTTCACCACCCTCTAGAGTCAGGATAACAACTTCAGGGAAAGTATTTCGAACGAACTGGAAGATTTCTGATAGGGTGGAGTTGTTATCTGGGGTTTGGTATGTGACAGGATTCGTAGGTTCTGCGCCGAGATGTGCAAGTGAGCGAATTAGGGTAGAACGGTCTGGATTAGTTGTGGGTATCCGCATAACTCGATCGAAAGGCAACTTCTTCTGTTGAAACACCGGAAACCATATTTCGATGTGCTTTACATAGCGACACAAATGAGAATGAGCATAAAACCAATCTAGTGACTGCTGAACGGAATCCATGGTTCCCTTGATCTTGAGATGTCTATATAATCGTTCCTGGATAAGACTTCTCCATTGAGTAGAGACGAGAGCCAACTCCGAGACTTCACGACGTCTCGAGTGTCTTAATGCTGTACCCCAGCCCCGAAGCACCTTGGACTTCCCCGGTATAATTCTCGCAGAAGCCGCAGCCCTGAAACCGAACAGGTGATCGAGAATGCATTCGTGAATTTCAACAGGAAGGTCGCACAAGGGCGAACCCGAATCTGGAGCTTGTTGATGAATCGGCGAAGGTTCTCTCCATTCAAGAAGTTCCGGCTCGATTTGTCGCTCTAAAATCTCTCCATCTAAAGACTCCTGTCGCGGAAATGGTGTAGATGCCGGTCTTTCGATGTTTAGGATGTCATCGACTTTGGTATGCTCTATCAGAGGTGCTCGCGTGACTGTTGGTGTAGACGGACCCGGAGTGGCTGGGGTTGAAGCAGTCGTCATGATGGGAAACAAATGCTGGCTGAGCTCACTCTCTCGTGGTGGATGATTGGAATACATATTAATAGATTTCTTGCTACCGCGTCCACTCTTCTACGCGCGATATCCGGGATTAATCATGAACAAAATAAAGGTGAAGTCGAAATGGTGGATGGAAGTTAAATTAAAGACGTATCGGTCTGTGGTCAAGGCGAAAGTAAGTCGTCGGAGAGCGAGGCAGACCAGATGATTTAATGTGGTAGTATTTGGTACAGCTGTAAGATTCGTAAGTATACTTTAATATGCGGTGGTACGGGATCTTATATGACGATTGGAACGATCGCTGTACGAGTAGGTTGGCAGTGTTGTTGATTGTATCTCGTTGGAGGTTTTGCGCTGGTTGCGTACGACAAATCCTTCGGGGCTGATAAGGTTGCTTCACAATGCATATGTTTGGGAAGGGGATCAGAGAGTCGGAGAGAAAAAGAAAGGAAAGAAAAAGGAAAGGGAAAGGGAAAGGAGATATAAATCTTGGATGGCTGATAATATTTAATTGGGCTATATGATATTTGTGGATTTGTTGGACATGGAAAATGGAAAATGGAAAATTGAGAAAGGGAAGAGGGAAAAGGGAATGGGAAATTGAGTATGCGCAGGTGGTGTGTGTATGGTATTGAGTGGTAATAAGTGGTAAGTGGTGAGTGGTAATAAGTGATAAGTGGTAAATGGTAAGTGGTAAGTGGTAATAAGTGGTAAAAAGTGGTGTGTGGTGTATGTGTATGGAAAGAAAGAAAGATTAAAAGAGTGACTATACCTAGGTAGTTCCGTTCCAATACTAGCTCCCTACTAACCTTGGCTCAGTCAGTCCTAGGTAGTCCACGGGTCCACGGGTCACATAATCAGGAACTAATAAAGCAGATGGAAGTCAGCCGAACATTGCGATCTCCCATCTATAATTTTGGACTGATCATAGTATCAAATTAATTAACATGCTATTAATACTTGAAACGAAACATAAAACATCCGTATAATAAATATAATCTTCTCCATTGATTTTCAATAATGATTATTGCTAAGGAAATTAATCTGGTCCCGAATCACCGGTGAACCTGCTATTGAAAGATGAAACACTTGACAGCTTAATCATGGAAATTGAATGGTATTCCATAAACTATTGTATGAACTCGGAATATATAATTTCACCTCTTTCACTGTTAGAAATACCTAGTACCAAATATCTATCTATCTATCTATCTTACATTATGTATTTTTTTACCTCATCGTTACGAGTATATCTTACTACTTTCTCTTCTATCCAAGTTTCCCCAGAATCATTGCCTCAATCAATATCACTATCATCGTCGTCTTTAGTAGATGGCTCCACCTTCTCTACCTCCTTCTCACTTTCCGCTTCCCCATTCTTCTCTCGTAAATGTTTCTCAGCAACATCTTTAGGTAGCTGATCAAAAGGTTTGCCTCCTTCAACGCCCGCCTTCAGGTTTCCATTCTCATCCACGTCT
Source organism: Botrytis galanthina (assembly GCA_004916875.1). NCBI lineage: Eukaryota > Fungi > Ascomycota > Leotiomycetes > Helotiales > Sclerotiniaceae > Botrytis > Botrytis galanthina. Next base: position 81,325 of record PQXL01000001.1, read on the forward strand.
TCTTTCAGATAAAGCGTAAAAAGAACCACGAATAAGACTTCTCCAGTCTTGCGATTTTTCAATACATATCTGAGCGTATGTGAGCGCTTTTGCTCTTTCCTAATATCAAAAGAAAAACATGGTTGGCATGACAGATCAAGAATTCGGCGCAATACATTTCATCAAGGAGGGGTTCATTTGGTTAATGAGAAAGAAGGATGAATGAAAGAGTAACGAACCGAAGACCTTGCCCATCCCAATATTTCATAATCGGCATTGTAAACCCTGGCAATTTGAGAGAGAAATCTATCCATGACGATATAAAGTCAGTGCCAATTCTTTGCGTGGGGATACGATGGATGTGTCCACTCTCAACTTACTGTTAAAATCTAGATATGCATTAAAGAAATCACACCCATAAGTTCTCCCCTCTTCCCAGTCCCACTCTTTCCTATTTGCCTCCGTCAAGAAGTATTTCTTCCTCGCCGCCTCCCCATCCGGAATTCCACACTCCTCCCGGTGTTCCTCACCCTCCTCATCCCCACCCTCCTCAAAGACCAACCCCGCATTCTCTTCCTCCTCACCATCTCCCTCTCCTCCCTCCCCAACGTACAGCACATTGAATGAACTAGCTGCTGGCCCATACAGATATGGCTCGTCTGCATAAACATCCCCATCCAACCCTGGATCTACCATCCACTTTACGATCCTGAAAGCTGTATTGAACCCCGGGGGCAGACGATCTCTAATTGGATGGTCAAAATCGTTGCCAAAAACCAAATCATCCGCATTGATATCCTTCTTGGGTTTGAATCGAAACCCGATACTATATTGATCTTTATTCTTATCATGCGGTGGCAGAGCAAAGTATGGGGAGGTAGTGGGCGAAGATTTGGGTAGTCCGCGATAATCCTAAAGAGGCGGGGTTGGTTAAATTTCAAGACGTTCTATTGATGATTTCGAAGCGCATAGCAGAGGGAAAAGAATTCACTTACTTGGATCCTGACATTCAAATCCACCTCGCAAAGTTCATTCTCAATCCTCACTGTCTTTGCTTGATTGACCGGTACAATCTGATGTGTACTGACATCGTATTTAGAACCGGCTGTAACTTGTAAAATGTAATTTTCTGCCATAGTTCCTCGAGGATGTCTGCGCAATTTATCTGCGCTATATTTTAATGGAGAGGGAAACTTTTCTCGCGGTTATTACTTGTAACGAAATTAATATTAGTATCGTCTCCAATGTTGAAATCTAGAAACTCGAAGTTTCATTAGTAGGGCGCAATCGACGACAAGTAAAATATTTTGCCGGTGATTGTGGGGTTTGAAAGCGGTGACGTAGTGGCCTAAGCCACAGTGCATGTAACATGTGAATCTTGGGATTCACCCAAAACTCTAGAAAAATGTACAAAATTTCTTAGGGAGCGAAGTGAGCATTTCCTTTAGGAATTGTTGGTTCTAATATATCAATAGACTTGATGATAGGTCCGGAACAATTCGAGATATAAGATAACGCCAGGAAAATAGAGCAATCATTAAATATTGTCATAAATCTTCATAAAGCGTGATAGCTATTTGCATATTAATTGTTTCCGATCCCCAGTCCTACTCTTTGGGACGAAGGTCCGCTCACGCTCGCACTTGTGCCTCTCTCGCGAAGTCTTCTGCCTTCCATCAAACCCCGGAGACCTCTCTTCTGTAGTCCAATAACTGCACTAATATCGCCCCTCCAAATTTCCCCCGCGCTTTCAACCCTGCCAGATTCTGATGCACTCATGCTTCCACTCAAGTCGCTCCCGCTGACATCACTCGCGGCACTACTTGTCGCACTCATATTTTCTTCGTCGTCTTGTCTCCTTCCTCCTTGGCCGGTTCCAAGATTACCTACACTGGTATTGATTCGCAAAGATTGCTGCCCATGATATCCTAATTCGTTATCCAATCCAAGCTGCATTAAGGTCTCGGCTCCATTTGGCAGTCTATTGAGACTCCAGGGATCTGCTATATCTGATGGTGTTGAAGTAGAGCGACCACCTCCAGCAGCCATTGCACTAGCATTGAACACTGCTGCAGCGTTCCTGCTGTCCAGCACACCATGCAATCTCTCGACAACAGCTTCTAGTAGCCCATCGATCTTGTATGGACGTGCTAATTGCAATAGACTACAGAGTATCTGTGGAGTGCAGAGTGTAGAATTGTTTGGTGGAAGAGACGATGTGTACAGGAAATGAAGTAGAGCTTGAAGTGTGAGCTGTGTATGAGGTAGGTAAAGTGTCCGCGGTCTAGAATTAGGTGGCAAAGCAGCCGAGTCGGGAGGAAGAGCCAAAGAGGCGGGGTCCGATATGGAAGAGCTATTTAATGTTGATGAAGTAGAGAGATTTGAGGATTGTGCACCGAGACTAGGTGTGATAGTAACACTGCTATTCCTACTTTGATTATGTCGAAAGACGCCTTCTGGACGTAGGGTGGCGGTGTCATTACCGTCTTGCGTTGCTGTGCCCTCGCGAAGTAGTTGAACGAAGTATGGCCCCCATCTTCTCGCGATAATGCGAGAGTTGACTGGTATACGTTCGCCACCGACACAAAGAATATCCATGTCGGCCAACTCTCTAAGAGCCAAGGCACTTTGGCCTAATTCCTCTGCCGCTTTGGAAAGTGTGCGCCCGCCCGCATTCCATCCCGCTTTGCTATTGATATTTAATGAAGGAGTTATGAAAGGTGAACTGGCCGAGACAAAACCCGACATTGGTGTTGCCTTCCGAGGGTTGTCATACAAACCAAAAGCCTCGAGTTCAACCATACAGACGTTCGAAAAGTTTATGCGTCTGTGATTATAGTCTTCCACAAGACTCCGTTTTCGATTGCCAAGTATAACAAATGTATTCCTTCGATTCCACAGAACTCCACGATTCCAGCTTCCTTGACTGAAAACACTGCCACCAGCATCAATGCGACTCCACGTAAGAGTTCGTAAGTCAAGAGCCCATAATGCATACTCCTGTTTAGAAGAAGTGAGATAAGTCCCGCTGACAACGAAATTGGTGTCTATGACGCCGCCGTTCGGAAATCGAAGCCCGGGAGGAGAAAATGACCCGTGCATAGGCTTTTCTGCCAAGGTTCCATCAGAGGCTCTAACTTGTAGCTCTAGCTTAACATCTAGAAAGTTGTAATTGGAATATATCAGCATTGATGACCCAGGTTCTCTTGAATCTGGAGTAGTGCCACCATGATCTGGTTTATTAGGTGTAGCCTTGCCTATTTTGGCAGAGACATGACCTGGAAGGGGCGCCACGACACTGCGATATGCCCCACAACTTTTTCCAAGCTGTTGAGTACTAGTCCACTTGAGACTCCGTAGATTAAAGACGCTAATTTGCTCGATATAGTGATTTGCACTGTCTTGACCACCCACAACAACCATTTCGGCACCGCCAGTACCATCTATATTCACCCCGATAATACCTTGATTGGGATTTGGCCCTTGAGGATTGTGATGTAAAGCAGAAGATGGGGCATTTACAGATGCAAATGCTGCTGATGAAGGAAGAACAGTAGCGCAGTGAGCATATCTCCCCTGTGGTGTATCGTTCGTCGGTATAAAACTCCATGTTCTTGATGGCGCATCATATATATAAATGTCAGACATCACGACTACCTCCGGCTGGGAATCCTGCCCACTTTGCGCCGAGGCAGCCATTTGAGCCTGGTTCTGTGGTGGGGCTGGGGACATCCCTCCATAGCACACCAGTTTGGTATCGCCAAGCGCGCATACGCTGTGGAAGTATCTTGGGGGTGGTACATCTCCAAGAGTCTCAACCTTTGTCCAATGCCGCTGTAGTAAATCAAGTTCATATAAGTCGGCTGTTAGGGAAGGGCGTGTTCGTGATAAAATCCGACCGCCAAATACGTAAAGTTTATCGCCCAAAATTGTCGTTGTAGCACCAACCAATGGGTGAGGCTCCTTTCCAGTAGTTCGATGTACGTTGCACATAAGTCCTGACAAATGCGTTGATGGTGTTGCTCCAGAAGTACCAGCTCCGCTTGCGACCGAGGGGCGAGGTTGTTGTGCTGGAGATGGTGCTGCCGACGGAGGCCCATTGCTCTTTGGTGTCATAACATTTTCTCGATTCTCCTCTGCCCCTTCACCTCCATCTTGCCTGCCAGGAGTAGCAAGACTAGTTTGACTGTTGTTCATATCCGTCTTATATGTACTCGAGACCGACTTGAATCCACCAGATTGGGGTTGAAAAGCGCTCGTAGAATCCAACGTGCTGGCTCGACTACCGGTCGCAACTGGTCGTGACATACCCTCTAAAGCTTTTGGTGTGTCAGGAGGATCTCCTGTAGTATCTTCGATGATAGGGGACGTAGGTGTCGTAGGCAAGGTTGGGAGAGGCTTTTCGAGATTCGCGCCGCTCAACTTCTTTTCATTCTGCGACAGCAAGAATTGGTCGGTACTTGCTGAGCGTGGATAGAGGTCTGGCGTAGAACTTTTGCTTGTTTGAATATTGAAAGGTCGACCACGGCTACCGGAAACAGATCCTAGCTTCTTGAGTCCTCTTCGCACACCCGTAAGAAAAGCGCCGTCAGTCTTCTCTGACTCCCCCCTGAAGTCTAAGCCCTCGTCGTCGGTCGAAGATTCGGAGACGTATAATGACTCTATTGAGTCTTTTGGTCGAAGGGTTAGCGGATCCGACATGTTGAATCATGCTGCGAAAGACAAAAAGCAATTCATCAACAGTCACAAAGAGATATCACCAACAACAGATGTCATTTTGACGTGCGTGTGGATATTGAAGCTTACCTTAAAAGTACCCAAAAAAACAACAAGGGCTTCCCCCAAAATTATTCTCGGCCTTGTCAAGATCTCCCGAAATGTAATCCAAGGGTCAGAAACTATTTCTCGTTTGGGGCGTAAGGACTCAGGAGAGGATAGGAGATCCACTCGCCGCACAGATTACACGAGAAGAATAACGGGGAAAATCGATCGTTCTTCCGCAGAACAGTTGGTAGAGTGTACGATGCAGGTAACCTGTAGCGACGGCTTACCTGGTAGCCGGCAGTAATCGAATGATTGACCCTTTTTCTTCTCGATGTAGTATTTCCGCCGAAATCTTAGGGGATTCTAGGTGCCTATTGTGTCAGATCGGATAGCAAGCCGAACTCAATAGTCTCACACACCTCGCACTTATCGGTACCAGAACTCTCTACACAAACGCGCCTTGTCCCAGCTAAAAAGTCAATTTTCCTAATCTCCGCCTTATTTGGAAAATTGATACCTCTCGAAGCGAGGAAAAAGGAATTTCTGCGGTTCCAGCCCACTTCCTAACTCTTAGTATGCCGATCTCGAAGTGTTCGAATTTTTGACAATATAAATCCCAGTTGCTTTCCCCTTTAGATTTTTTCTTTGCGAGTGTTGATATTATTGATTGGAATCTTAGATACATGCACGGTTTGTTGTTCCTTTGTTGGTTTATCAATCTTCGAAACTGTAGAACAGCCTTGTAGTTGCTCGGACCCGTCAGAGCGTGAATATGATTGCTCAGAAGTACTCTTTGGGGGTAGGAATATAAGGTTCATCCGATAGTGATAGTGGTGCAGATTCCCACGTGTTGCTTGTTTCATGCAGAGGAAATTAATCACACATAGGAGGGTCTGAATGTTTCTAGAAATAATATAAAGTCCATATAAATCTGTATACGTAATTGGGTGTTTAGCAGATTGAAGTCTTGAAGAAAGATTAAAGAGGAGAAATATCAGCCCCATCTGCTTCGGATTGATTAGCATCTACCAGGAAGATATCGATCGGTACGAGATAGGTAGACAGGCTTGATAGGCCACCCGATGCAGGAGACCTATCTAGGTACGTACTCCGTAAGTAGACCGTTGAGAGTTGGAACGAGCAGGAAGTCACTTATCATGCTTATAGGTAGTATCTTACCTCGAGCTTGCCTCCTGATGACAATATAAGATCGATATATGGAAGCACATGTTGAATCATCTTAGTATACGCCTATGTACAGTACTTCGAAAATATCTCGGAAGCAAATTAGACAAAATACCTACCTAGGTAAGGGGATGTGAATCATGTATGCAAATCACTCAGACTGTGAGATAGTAATTAGGGTTTTGATATTTTTTTTTTCTTTTTATCTGCTTGTTCTAATTTAGAGTGTCCTCAAAACTTCATCCAAAAAGGGAGACTTTAGTGATCCAGTCGCCAATTTAATCATTATTTGTCATAACTGTCATTCGATTGAGAAAGCCCCTTCATCAATTCATAATTTCGCTTCACGCGACATTTATTCTGCCGCAGATGTCTTCTCCTTTGGCAAAGGAGTGAATCGAAGATATGGCTTGACGGTGCGGAATTCTGGGAAGAGGGTTTTGGCCTCCTCATTCTTGACACCAGGGTGGACAATTACGTCATCACCTGGAACCCAGTTGATAGGAGTGGTAATGCGGTGCTTATCACCGGTTTGAAGAGAGTCAACAACACGGAGAACCTCGGCAGTGTTGCGACCAGTGGAAGCTGGGTAAGAGAGAATGAGGCGGATTGTCTTCTTTGGGTCGATGATGAAAACAGATCGGATGGTGAATGCAATACCCTTAGAGTCAACGTTGGTGATGTCTTGGTGGTCGAGCCTAGTTTCTTTATCAGCACATATTTCAAAGTCGTAGAGGAATGGTTGATCATGCTTACATGTCGTATGCATAGGCGACCTTTCGCTCCTTGTCACCAATGATTGGGAAGGTAAGCTTGCTGCCGGAGATCTCATCAATGTCCTTGATCCATCCACCATGTGATTCAATTGTGTTTGCAGAAAGACCAATGAGCTTCACGCCGCGCTTGGTGAATTCTGGCTCGAGTTTTGCGAAAGCACCGAGTTCAGTGGTGCAAACGGGTGTGTAGTCCTCAGGGTGGGAGAACAAGACAACCCACTTGTCACCAATAAACTCATGGAAATCGATTGGGCCAGTAGTGGTCTCTGCCTTGAAGTTTGGGGCGATGGATCCTAAACGGAGGCTTTGTGCAATGTTAGTAGAGTCCAAGGATGAAGCAGAGACGATCGTAACATTCATCTCAATAGATTGAAGTTCAGTTTGAAGAATATGTCCTTCATGGGGGGTCGAGAGGTAAACTTACGGGGTTGGTCTCTCTTCGGCCATTTTGAATGTTTGTTGAGGGTTGGATGAGGTAGTATTGAGGTTATTTGTACAATGGAGTTGGTATCAAAGTATTAGTCGAGATTGAGGAAATGAAGGAGGAGGAAGGAGGAGCTCGGGGGTTTATTAAGAAGGAACCTATTCACTTAGTCTGTTCAATTGAATGATGCCTTATTATTACTTAATCATTGATCAAAGTGTCACCATCGTAAGAATTAGGAGGGGTAAAAGAGAAAATTGTAGCACGTAGCTATCACGCCATCGACCTTGTCTGAGCTTGACAAGCCTTCAAACCGGATGTGGTTTAGAGAGGGGTACATCCGGATTGTCTGATAGGCTTATCACTTCTGTATCAGAACTCTAAGGAACGAGAAGAGTTTGGCTTTGTAACAATATCACAATCACACTTCGCCCTTTTGGAGAATCAATAATACCATCACTGTCCGAACAGAGAAAAATGGTCCCAAGGAAGCGGGATCTGACGGGACGGGACAGAAGCAAAAGATGGAGACGATCCAATGGCATCAGGACAACAGCACTCAGGCCGAAAGAAGCATAAAGTCTTTGTTTCTCTCCTTTCACTGATCATATTAAGTGTGAGTGTGGAATGCTTGTAAGGCTGAGAACTGGAGATTCAGACCCCTCTCTTCATTGTGCTCCATGCATGGTGTGAACACAACTTTGAAGCTCTGGTTGGAGGCATTACTGACATAATCCACTAAAAGAACCAAGTGATGCGGTGAAGTCGAAGTCAAACTTTAAGTGAAGTATTGATTTACCTGAAGGGTATTTATACCTATCATAGCTATCATGCATATCTACCTACCCACCTAGGTCCCCGAAAGTATAATTTTATATCATGGGGGTATACTATGGAGGTAGTTCTATACATCAAAAAATTAGCGGCAAGCAGTCTCTATGTGACAGTTGGAAAGTGTCGGTAATCATAGTATCTCCTTGTCATTCTCAAATCCTGATAATGATAATCTCTTCCTCTCTTCTTGTGGCAACTTTCCTATATTGTCTGATCGTATTCGAGGCAATCAATGACTCTCATCCAGAAGAAATTTATCTGGTTGTTCACCACTCATCACAAAAGAGCTGAGGTAACATCCCGCTGTCGACCTATGGTTCGCATGACCATCAATCGCCGGAGAATATCCATCAGGAAAGAACAACGACGGTTAGATTCCATTAATGGCTTACGATACATCTTATCGAATCTGGAGATACTTGATTGTCATAATTACCAATTGATTGGGTGGAGGCGCAACGATAGTGTTCACATTCTTCCTTTTCCCTTCAATTTTCAGCCATCTCATATATCAATCTATCACGTGAAGTAGGGTTCAAACGTGATATTGTCCGCAATTGACAGCCAAGTTCCCCATCTTGATTTTTTAATACTCCACTTCTCCGAAAGAGACCGATCCACCAGTCCGCCACACCTACCTCTTTCAACATGACCAATCCACCAACCCACCATAAAATATACTTTCCGTTCGGGAATAACAGCTCACATTTGAAAATTCGGTGTAAAATCCGCATCTCTGCAGCCAATTCTCGAACTAGAGACGGGTCATCTAACTCATCATGGCTTAAGTCATTGAGATCCGCGGTAAAGCCTTCATAGGCTCGTTATAGCTTCAACGGGAATAGAGACCAGGGAGTATTGCTTTCATACATATCTCTGCTCAATGCCGGTCATTGCTGTTTTGTGTCCATTGAGTCATTGTTTCTTTTCTCAGACTATATCGCATTCACATCTTCTATCTAATGCTTAATATTTATCGTCATCGAATCCCAATCTGAGTATACATTGGAAACATTCACTTGTCTCTATAGTCTAGAGCAACGAAGAATGGGCGAAGCAGAATTGAATATGTCATCTCGTGGTGATCCTAGCAGACAAACCTCAATATCTGACTCAACAACCGATTTCGAGGACGATGGCCAGAAAAGGTTCGAGTTCGCCGCTCAGCCTGCAGTCAATCCAGCAACGCAGAGCGCGCTTCATTCGTCAAGCCCGATCATTTATCATTATCTAACGTTCGAAACATTGATCCCTTCGCCGACGAGTAACGTTTCATCCGACGGTTCTTCGGCAACAGCACCACCACGGCCAGAATTGAAGAAGTACACTTCACCGTTCGACTGGCCAGAAAGTCGCAAACGATTTACCGTCTTCCTTTCTTGTATAGCCACTATGCTCACAGCCTACACCGCGGGTGCATATTCACCAGCTGTCAAGCAAATGTCCGAATACTGGCATGTTTCAGACATTGCGATTCTGGTTGGAATCACCACTTTCTGCTTTGGTTAGTATCATTTTGCAAATTACATGATAAGCATGCAGCTAATCTTGCCACAAAAGGGTTCGCTATCGCTCCCATGGCTCTGGCCCCATTTTCCGAGCTGAATGGTCGGAAGCCAATTTTCATAGCTTCCGGGCTGCTATTTTTTATCACTCAAATTTGCTGTGCTGTGACTCGATCTTATCCTGGCATGCTTGTCGCTAGATTCTTTGTCGGTTGTGGGAGTTCTGTGTTTTCAACAATGGTTGGTGGAGTGATTAGCGATATTCATCACAAGGAGGGTCGAAACACATCCATGGTAAATATACGGCTACTTTGAAAGTCGCGAAGAAAGTTGTTTCCAGCTAACCCGGATTTAGTCCTTATTCTCGGGGGCAGCACTTTTCGGCACTGGCTTTGGCCCATTAGTGAGCAGCTTTATTGCGCAGAACACTTCATGGCGGTGGGTATTCTGGTTACAGGTTATCACAAATGGACTCCTGCTTATTGTGCGTATTTCGACTCAACTCCGAAGTTGACAGAAGGAAATGCTAATGTGCGTCTCATGTAGGCCATAACACTTTTCTTTCCAGAAACGAGAGGTAGCATATTACTGAGCAGGAAAGCAAAATGTTTGAACAAGTGGTACGAAGAACGAGAGAAAGCTGGCTTCTTTGGTATTGATATGCCAACGTCAGCATCAGGTGAAAAATATGAGTCGCAGCGAATCAGATGGAAGGTTAAGTCAGACGAAGAAAGAGAATCGCTCCTGCAAATGGTTAAAATCTCCGTCTACCGCCCATTTCATCTTCTATTCACAGAGTCGGTAGTATTCTTCTTCAGCTTATGGGTTGCCTTTGCTTGGGCAGTGCTCTATTTGACCTTGTAAGTATCGAGCTAGGTCTAAAGGATCTATTTTATCTGCTAACACTGCATACTCTTAGTGGTTCAGTTCCCCTAGTGTTCGAGACTTCCCACGGGTTTGACCTTCAACAATCCGGCGCTGTGTTTGCAGCTATGTCGACCGGAGCAATAATATCTACTTTCATTTCTATCTATCAAGAGCAATGGCTCGTTGCGTGTCTCAAATGGTCGTCCAATAGCGCAAAAACTCCAGGCATAATTCGAAGAAAAATCGATCTCTCGTCTCCTGAGGCAAGACTGTACTTTGCTTGTTTTCAATCGGCTTTGCTGCCTATTGGCCTTTTCTGGTTCGGCGTAAGTGATGTATCTTTCAGTTATTGTTCAATTGGCTTACAATATTTCAGTGGACACAATTCTCTTCAATTCCTTGGATAGTCCCAACTCTTGCCATCGGCTGCGCAACCATGGGAATATACTCGGTATATCTGGCAACTTTCAACTACCTCGCAGACACTTATCATCGATATGCGTCGTCTGCTCTCGCGGCCCAGAGTTTCTGTCGGAATGTTCTAGGCGGTATATTCCCTCTCATTGCAACTATCATGTTCAACAATATTACATTCCAAGGAGCAGCATCTTTACTTGGTGGAATTGGAGCGCTATTGACCATCGTACCTTGGGTATTAACCATTTACGGACCGACCATTCGCTTAAGAAGCAAGTTCGCAAGCGAAATTATGTAGCTTTGCCCAAGCAAAATAGTTAATGCTGTTGGGTAGTCATGTCAGTGACGCTAAAAAGTTATTTGCTATTATTCATTTCGAAAAAAAAGCGTTTCGAATTTAACGATTTATGATACATGACCTTGGCCGAAGAGGCTATATTATTGGGATAATTGGATATGTGCGCAACAACCACTGAGGTCATGCAAGGCCTCAAGATATGATGGAGATATTTGAACTTGTGGAAAAAATTGTCAGTCACATGAAGATGAATCTTCTGAGGGAAGAAACATTGGACAATAGAGGAGAGTAGAAAATACATATAGAAAATACATACTAAAATAATGAGATATGCCGTACATACATACATAGGGAGAGAATAGATGCAAATTGTATCTAGCTTATGAAACAATGTCTGAGCATTGATGCTGCAATGATTAACATGAAAAGACAAGTTTGGACTCCAGTGAAATTTATTGTGCTTTGTATCTAGACTTTACATATTCCTTGTTTAATCCTACTAGCTGGTGTATACTTGAATTGACCCCTTTTTGATAGCTTCTTGATGTTATTAACCCCATTCGTCCAAGAACACTACTGCTAGTTCAATATCAAGCTTCAAGATTCACTAGCTTGTAATCAAATCAGAGACATTGGAGAATAATATATAAGCATTCTTCTCCGCAACCTGGGGATTTCCAAATTTGTGAAATTCGAGAGGTCCGACAAGTAGCCGAAGTCGGCTCGAAGACAGTACTGACCTTGCTAGCGTTATCAGACCCTGATGGAGATCTTCGGCCAAGGATAACAATTTATTTATTAGGTATCTGCTACCAACTATCGGTCTGAATTGATCTGGAAAAACACAACATTTACCCCCAATCCGGATTGATTTTTACATACTTGTTCATCAACTTCTGGATTTATATAATAGGGACACCTAGACACAACCTCAAAACTCTATCAAAGTTTAATACTCTTTAGTCAAAATGTTGCGCTGGTAGGTATTTCCTTATCTTTTATGCAACCACTGATATCATAATTCCTCTTGCCTCGAATCTCTACGATCGATAGCTAACATTAATGTAACAGGTACCAAATGAAGTTGGCAGCTCGCCCTGTCCTTACTCAAAGTGTTACATCGGCAGTCCTCTTTGCAACTGGAGATGTATTGGCACAACAATTAGTTGAAAAGAAGGGTGTCAAAGACCATGAAATCGCTCGCACAGGTCGTATGGCACTTTATGGTGGTGGTATGTAGAAAAGAGCTCAAAACAGTATCGGGAAGAGATGTTAATAAAGATACTTTAGCTATCTTTGGTCCAATCGCTACCAACTGGTTCAAATTCCTTCAAAACCATGTTGTTCTGAAGAATAAGAACCTCGAAATGGCAGCTCGAGTCGCAGCCGATCAATGTATTGTTGCCCCCATCAACTTGGGCTTGTTCCTCACCACGATGTCCGTCCTCGAAGGAACCGATCCAAAAAAGAAGATCGAAGCCAACTACTCCACCGCCCTCCAAAAGAATTATATGATCTGGCCTGCTGTTCAAGCTGTCAACTTCAAACTTGTTCCTCTTGAGCACAGAGTCTTGGTTGTCAACATCGTCTCCTTGGGCTGGAACTGCTACCTCAGTTACTTGAACGGTCGCAGTACGGAAGTTACAGTTGAGAAAGTGGTAGAGAAGGTCAAAGAACTTTAAAAAATGTACATCATGGTTACAAATCGGGATTCGTTACATACTCTGGCCAATGGCGATTTGATGGATTTCACAAGATCTCGACTGGATAGACTTTTAAAAGTACTGCATCATATCATAGCGAGGCGTTTAGGATTGGCTTCAGTTGTCTTACGAACATAGATAGTCTAGATCATATATAAAACAATGAATGCATTTGGGAAGGGGTCAACGATTTCCTACATAATTTTTGTAAATGTGTTGATTGATCGGTGACGTATGTTGGATCCCGCTATCTGATATCTGATAGTGGAGTGTTCTTCGACTTCCTCCCATTTGGACGTGAATTATTATATAATCACCGTGTAGTTTATTGCTTCAAATCTTCTGTAAGTCATCATCTATTCATTCTTCCATTCTAATTGTTTTCAAATATCGCAAAAGCCTTAATAAATTTCTGCATAGCAACTTTTCAGCAATGGCCCAACCAAAACGACGGCCAATACCCAAATGCCAGTGGATCACGTGATATATGCCTTACTAAGCATCAAGGGTTCCAGCCGAGCTTTTTCAAAACAGCAAGGGCCACCACCACCCACCACCCACCACCTCTAATTGCAAGTCTAGTCTAGTCGCATCGCAACTTCAAAAAATTGAAGAAAGTGCTCACAGCCAAAGCAAACCCACCCACCCCTACAATACTAAATCGGAAAAACTCCGATAATCTCTATACATATAAATTAGACAGTTTGCCTGGAGCAACAAGTCTATCAAATCAGAAGAAAGTGAACCGAGCATAATCGTCTCAAGACTCTTTTGCCTTTACTATTATCCATTCACTCATCACCCCGCCACGGAAATAGAATTTCGACTAGCCTCGCATTCAATTCTGCAAGAGCACATCACATCAACTCTAGGAATCTTTTCAGCACTGACTTTATTCCAACTCAACTCTTCTTTCTCCTCCCCTTTACGATCCATCAGACACTCGATCCTACCACACATTCAAGCATAATACAAACATGGCAGCCGTCGCAGCACAAGCACCAGCCGGTGAACAAGTTGACTTGTCAACTATTCCAGTCTCACCTGAAGGAGCTAGCAATTCAAATGAGAACACCAAGCCAGCCACAGATGGTGAACAAATTACTGTTTTTCATGATAAGGATAACTTCAACGTCAAGCATCCTTTGATGAACAAATGGACTTTGTGGTTCACAAAGCCACCTAGTGGAAAGGTTGTTCTTCTACAATAAGGTCTTTTTAGGTCGGCCATGCTAACTGTAAGTGTAGGGTGACAACTGGAACGATCTCTTAAAAGAAGTCATTACCTTCAACTCTGTTGAGGAATTTTGGGGTGTCTACGTAAGTATAATGTTTTGAGTGTTTTGTCTTTGTCTGTTGTCGTTTGATTTTGCTGACTTTTTTTTCGCAGAACAATATCGCACCAACCTCTGAACTCGCTCTCAAATCCGACTACCATCTGTTCAAGGAAGGCGTTCGACCAGAATGGGAAGATCAGCAAAACAAGCATGGTGGAAAGTGGTCATATCAATTCAAGGAAAAGCGCAATGTTCCTATTGATGAGCTTTGGCTCCACGTCATGTTGGCAGCTATCGGAGAGACTCTCGAAGAAGAGGATGACGGAGAGGTGATGGGTGTTGTTGTCAACGTCAGAAAGGGATTCTACCGTGTTGGTGTCTGGACTCGCACAATTGGCAAGAGCATTCCTGGGGGCGGAGATGGCAATGGTGCCGGAGGAAAGGGAAGATCTGCCGAAAAGGGCAAAGAAGTTCTGATGAACATCGGCAAAAAGTTTAAGGAAGTCTTGAAGCTCCCAGCATCTGAGGCAGTTGAATTCTCTGGACATACCGATAGTGCACACAGTGGAAGTACTCGTGCGAAGGCTAAGCATTCAGTCTAGACGCTTTCGACATGTACACGAGATGAGATATGATTCTCCTTTACCTGCGTTACGATTTCGTGGTTTTCTTTTCTATAAAGGTCCACGAAGTAGGCTAGGGCTAAATGGATGGCGGTTCAACAAAGGTTTCCGGTTTTTTCATGGCAGTATCTGCATGCAGCATTATTGAAGGCAACAAATACCTAAAATCGGCTTCTTAAAACTATGGGGGAGTAGTATTTGTGCCATATTGTTTTTATTGCTCTGCTATTACACTACCGCTTTTGGTGGTGGTTATTTTATGCATGGCGTTATTCTACACTGGGCAATCAATATAGGCTCAGATATCAGAGGTGTGTTCATAGAGATGCGCGAAGCATGAATTTAGCAAAATCAAAGTTACATATCAATTGAAACAATGAGCGTCACAGTGAATGCCAGGCAAGTATGTTGAGAAAGATGTATAGGTAGGTATGGTTAGGTATGGGTGTGCTTTTTACAGTCTCTCATCTGAAGTTGTGCAAGGATCAATAAGTGTATATTTGCTTACGCGGGCTTCTTCTCCTGAATCGCACTTCTATTTTCTGCTTGTATGGTTGTTCTTATCCCCTTCCTCTCCTCTCTTTAGGAGCATTTCGTAAGCGGCATATCGATATATTTAGGTGATGTAATGTCTATAGTATGCATCCTGACAGAGGTTACAAATAGGGACAGTGGAGGTGATACATCTATCTTCTCCTTGTAAATATACACCTTATCCAGAAATTGTGATTAATGCTCTACTACTTTAGCATCAGCTATCTTGCAAGTTAAAATGCTAAATCTTATCTACACTGAGGACGAATACTAAAGCGCTCTTCTATAGATGGGAATGGTGATTAATCGATTCGATCTTCTATATATATAGGGGCTACTATACTACTACAACGTATTTCGCATCTTTCTCCAGCCCTTCTATGTTACAATTTTTACCTCTCACATTTCATCTCCACTAATGTCATCTACAAAAACGCTCTTCACAAGCACCTTCTTATTGATCTTCCCCATTGCATTCCTCGGAATACTCTCCACAACCCTCATCGCCTGCGGAATCTTGTATCCCGCCAATCGTTCCTTGAGTGCTCTTCTCATATCCAATGGCCCCCATTTCTTTCCCTCTAGAAATTCTTCGTTCAATACTACCACTGCCCCAACTTTTTGGCCCCAGTTTCACGATGGCACGGCACAGACTGCACATTCTGATATTTGGGGAAGCGATAGCATTTCCCGTTCTACCTCAAGCGCGCTTACTTTTTCCCCTCCAGATTTAATGATGTCAGCTGATTTGCGACCGCGGATGAAATACATAGGACCTTTAGCCCATTCCTGGTTACTTTTCCCCGCGCTGTCAACATGGCGACGCACAGCCACATCGCCCGTTTTGAACCAGCGACCGCCGCCATCGGCATCATCGACGTGCTCTTTGAGTGTCGCTTCTGGGTTACGCCAGTATTCTCTGAAGATCGTGGGGCCGCGAAGCTGGATTTCTCCATCGCGTTCTTTGCCGTCGGAGTCGAGTTCTGAGCCAGGAGCAATCACTTCGTTGGTTTCGGTGTCGACGAGTCGGACTTGGACGGTGGGGAGGGGCCAGCCTACGCTGCCGTCCACGCGGTCCGTGGGTGATAGACCACAGGAGAGGGCCATGCCGACTTCGGTCATACCGTAGCGTTCGAGAAGAATGTTGTTGGAGGAGAGGGTGGACCAAGCATTTTTGGTGGGAGTAGGAAGGGCGGCGCTACCGGAGATATTGAGGCGGAGGTTTGAGGGGGAGATGGCTTTTTTTGCTGCAGATTGGTGTTCGGGGGAGAGATCTTTGTGGGTTTTTAAAAGACGATTATAGACTGTGGGGACGACTGTAAAGAACGTGATGGGTTCCTTGATTTGGGTATCCGGTAGGAAGGGGGCAGCGAAGCGTTGCCAGACGGCCGTGGCGTTGAATGGAAAGAGGAACTCAATCGTGGAGCCGGTAAATAGGGGTGCAAGAATAGCATTTACAGTGCCGTGAATATGATGCAGAGGGAGCACATGAAGGAGATGATCTCGGGGACTGTAGTTCCAAGCTTCAATCAGAGATTTTGATTGTGCTGTCAGGACCGATTGAGGAAGCAGAACTCCTTTCTGGTATCTGTAAGTAATTGTTCAAATCCTATGCCAATGGGAAAGCTCACAGGTCTGTTGGTTGTTCCTGATGTGTACAACATCATGCCTCCTTTGCCCTCCGATGGTCCTTCCAACGTGACTTTGCCATAGTCTGAACTCTCAAGCTTTTTCTCAAGTTTAATATGTTTTGGTTTAGATTGCAGATCAGTATTCATCACTTCTTGAGCCTTGCTCTCGAACTTGGTTGAAGACAATAACATTGAAGCTTCGCTTTGGTCCAAGATGTATTGTAATTCATGGGCAGGAAATGCCGGGGACAATGGAACGGCTATAGACTGTGAACCAAAGATGGAGAGTAAAGTCACTATATATATTATCTTAATCTATGTTCTTTCTGCATATGGATATTTTGAGTTGCGCACCCACATAATCATAGCTATTTTCTACGAGGAAAGCAACTCTTTCTCCTTCTAATCCCTTTTGCCCAGCCTCGTTAGAGAGTTTGTCTCTTCTTTCTGCTACATCATGTAATAATTGACCATATGTAAACCGTCTTCCAGAGGCTGAATGTACTACTGATGTAGATTTGGGGTCATGGCTTGAGATAGCTTCGAAGAGAGGTAACCTTGGGAGCGTGGATGCCATTCTTGCACTGAATAGAGGAGCGGGAGTTTTTGACAATGAACGGAGGAATGTTGAGGGGGTTCTTTGTAGAAGTGACGGTGATCTTCTGCTGCAGAACATTGAGACGACAGGAAGGTGGAGAGGCATTGGTAAGGGTGGTTGATTGGATGGCAGATGAAACCAAATTACAAGGAGGCCTGTCGAGAGATGCTGCTAATCGTCCGAGGTCCGGTGTGGAGTTGATGCTGCTGAGGAACGTATTGATAAGTAGTAGATCGGTTGAGATCAATTTGCTTTTAGGTAATCCTTATTGCAGCTACCTTATGTTGAAAATATAATACAAATGTCCTTTTTCTGGAGCGAACATCTTATAGATAGTCTATAAACGGTCTAGAGATCTAAACATTCTTGACTGAAGATGGATTTCGAGGTTCTAGAATTGTAATTCGGGAAAGGCTACGGATGACGCTGCGGGCCGGTTCCTGGATAAAAGTCTAGCCTCAAAACTACAAGGCTCTTTCCTAATCCTTGCTATAGTTGGCGAGGCTGTCATGCAACACATAATTGTACCATACAATCAAAGAAATATTGGAATAGTTTGCGCGCCAATCAAACATTCGTCATTACCATCTTCTCAATCTATTGTAAAGCAATAAATTAATGCTTCGCATTATTCGTCCCGCTGTCTCACGGCGCTATCTATCAACAATCATGGCATCCAATACTCCATATGAAGATATCATACGCACCCGGGTGAGTATCCCTCTCCCCTCATTTGCATTATATTTATTGTATCCACTAACAAATCATTCTAGCTGACAGAAGAGTTGAAACCTACCCGTCTTGAAATATTCAATGATTCATCCAAACACTCACATCACCAAGCTATGGCTGGTTCAACGTCTCATGAGACCCATTTTCGAGTCGAGATCGTATCGGAAGCGTTCACCAAAAAGATGCAACCTGCAAGGCATAGAATGGTGTATGCTTTACTGAAAGAGGAGATGGCAAAGGAAGGTGGCATTCATGCTTTGCAGTTGAAGACGAGGACGCCTGAAGAAGAAGAACGGCAGAAGGCAAAGGAGGAGGGAGAGGACAAGGGAGCGGTTGTTGCTTAGGCAAGTGGACCTTAGTAGAGGGGTTTGATGTTTTATCTGGTGATCGAAATGCTTCCTTCGAGAAACTATTACAAAATAGCAGATTAGGAGGTCAAAAGGGACAACTGTGAAGCTGTGTGTTTATGGTATTGCTTGGTTGGGGAGTTAAGGGCAAATTTGAACATACAGAGCGAACACATTGAGCGAAAGATTGCAGCGTTTCATTTCATGAACATCTAAGCATACACGTTACCTAGACCATTTCAGTCGACTTCTCGATGTCCAAATCCTCGCTTTGGCCAGAGTGATTTGCGCTCAAAAACGAACATAGATTTCCAAGATAAATAGTCTAAGGTAAACGCTTTCTATATTTGCTTCGCCGCTGCTCGACTGTAACCAAGACCAAGGGACAGATGCTTGATTGAATCAAACAGGCAAGTCAACTGTCAAAACACCCAGCTGTTCCGCTAATGCGAGCAGTGGATTTACCACAGCTTCGACATCTCCGGTTTTGATCGGAATTCTGTGATTACCATCCCATTCAATCACTTGCGCACTTCCTTTCTCGCACCAAATTTTGAGCATTTCTTGATGTAATTCCAATCCCGGGTCTTTGGAGCCATGAACATGAATAGTTGGCAAAGTCAAAACGTCATTCTCATCTACTGGTCCCCACCGATCCTGATCTCTCTCCATACTTATCAATGGAGGTCTTCCGGCCATCAAAACCGCAAATCTCCAATTATGACCCTCCAAGTCCCTCCCCCCTTCTTCTCTGATCTGCCTCCTCAACAACAAGCTCCCAGCTATCTTCGCCCCCTGACTGAATCCCAACAATCCTACCCATTCCCCGGTAGCTCCTTTAGCATCATCCTCTCTCATCGCTTTCTCAATACTCTCTTCGATAGCAATCACCTCATCACGTGTATCTATTACTTCATGTTCTGGCAACCAGCCGAGCCAGCGTTTAAAAGGTCCACAATCTCCAAAGACACTTGTAACATCGGGCCCGGCACCAGACTCAAAGGGTGCTTCGGCAAATATGAGACGGAAATAAGGTTTCAAATGCAAAGAGAGGACGCGACATTGCATGGTGAAGATTCGAGCGTTTGTTCCCCCGCCGTGGAGACAGAGTAGCCGGGGTAGATCAAGTGTGGGGTCGTGATGTGAAGCCATTATTGCTTGTGAATTGTGGAGTTTATGATTTGGGAGATCAATGAATATGAGTTTGGGATAAGATATGATTCTTGGATGAGAACGAGATAAATATAAATGTGTACGTTGTTGAGCTGACGGGATGACAGGTAAGATCAAGATATGCTAAATTTAGAACAGCTAGCCTTTTGTGCTACCTACGTTCCTATTGTGCTTTGACAATCAGTCGACCGTATTTCAGAAATGTATGGAAAGCTGATCTTCAAAATCTCATCAACGATGAATGCATACGAACAAGTTCAATACACCCGGAAAAGTCGACAGGATCATATTACGGATGTCCGTTTCAATGGAATTGAGGGTTCGAAGAAGTGTTGGCGGGGAGGTGGGGTCTGATAAGGTAAGGGTCCAACACAGATCACTTTGCGGAATTCCATCCCTGGAATAGCACCACATTGACTTTATGCCATGAACCTTATCTACCTAGGTATTCAGACGTCCTGAGCAACATATGGCATTTCGAAACCAGAATATGACCTTTCGAAATTTTCAATATGAATCAAGATGAAGTGATGAACAAGAAGACTGGACAGTTTGAAGTAATATTGCGTGGAGAGATTCTCTCGCTAACAACCTCAGCAGTCTCGAGGCAGTGCGTTCAATAGTCCACCAGGTCCGAACTGCAGTTTGATCATGGAAAGCTCTCAACATCTGAAGATGTTCCAATCTACGAAATGCACTCAGTGTTTTGGACAGTTTGGATACTCAATTTGGAGTAGTAGGCCTTGAGAGTTCATGTCAATGGCGGCGTGTATTTCTGTCGCTACCAAGTGATGGCCTCTTATAATACTTGCCTCCCATCACTCTTGCCAGAATAGCTCTTAAAGTCTTCCATCCACTCTGCCATAACATTTGTATATCTTGATACTATGGAAAGTTCCATTTTCCCTGCAAGCCTAATGACATTTTGTCGATGAATTTTGTGGTTTATTTCCATCTAAGGAATTTACTTCTCCAATCTGAATTGTTTTGGCGGATAGTCTCAAAGATATGACTTTTCGAAATAGATGTCTTCTACAGCATCCCTAACTTGGCCTACTGCCTAACTTCCCATCATCCGCCTGATCTTATCATCTATATCAAGTTGGTTGTAATAATCTCAGAACATTCATGTAACAAAGAGAATTATGGCATTGTTTAGTGTTCATAGACTGTTTCTTAGCCAAGTTTCTTTATTCCTCGCTCTGATTCACATTAAAAACAACGACAAAACAACCCTGCTACATGAACATATATTCTCCAAGCCTATGCCATAATATTCAGCATTAAGTCACAGTAACATCAAAGCCTACAAATTACACTCTAGTGAAAGCTTTATTCATAGTACCTACTAGCAACCTCTATCAATCCATTTTAAACTTAACCATGTGCACGGAACGCCAAGTTTATTATGCCTGCGGAGACTTCACCCTCAGTATCGAGGGTTGCACTCACCAGGAACTAATGAATTGTCGTCCAACTGATTGCCCTCGCTATCAAGTGGTAGTGGTTAACGAAACGAGAGTTTGCATTGTTTGCTGGAGACAGACAAACACCGAAGCTTCCACCGAGCCCGCGAGCTGAGGGCTCAATTGTTTGACTCAAGTGGAGTTTGAAGAGTACTGTATGATTTCATCTGTAGATCAGATGAAGGTAGAGTTATTGAGCGAGGCATAGTAGGTCTGGTACTTGCTCTACTTGCTTATCTCATTGCAATAAAATATTATTAAAAAAACATTAAGTTCAGTTCCTGTACAAATATCACGTAAAAATAAATGGATGTGAAATCATTATTCCCGTCAAAATTCACAAAAATATAACTCAAGCTTGTCCCCTTTATTCTGACCTCATCTATGCAAAATGCACCAATCTTTCGTCTTCAAATCAAACTCGCAACACCGTTCTCCTCTCGTCTACCGACAAAGATCGCGGGGCGTGAGGAGTGGCTCACAGCTTCACTTTCATAATCAAATCCACAGCAAGTATCGTTAAAGAAAGAAGGGATTGTCAAAGAAAGAAAGTGCTGTCAAAGATAGCATTGTTAAACAGTATTCCATGCCAGACAAAGCACAAGTTCTTCTTGAGACCATGAACAATGAGAATCTCAAAGCTTCAGTAATGATTGAACACACCTGTGATATATGTGAAGAGCTCGCGAGAACAGATGTGTTTGCTGTCCACGATTCTACACTTCTGCACTCGAGTCTACTGTTTTTAATTATAACGGAGATATTTGGTTCCAGTTTGATCATATGAATGCGTTTCATTCTCGTCTCTACTTCTATTGTTGGAGCCTTTTGTCCTAAGTATTGCCTTGTGCAATTCTGATACGAATATCATACCACGCTCCTGATCCATTAAAACAATTTCTCAACACTCTTGTTCAAATAATATTATAAACCTTGTAATGTACTATGCTAATGTACGCAGGAAAACTCTACTGGGGTGAGGGATTCCAATTCAAGTAGCACATAGCATGATGTTCGACTATATATAATGATTTTGAGTACCATTTTACTTGCTGTATTAATCACGAAAAAAATAATCTATACCAAGAGAAAAAACGAGACTAAAATCGCGGTAGCAACTGTCAATCAAAGGCAACAAGATTCTAATTTGGCATATTGAAAATACTACTATGAAGCTCGAACCCCTACGCTGTTGCGAGTGGCTGAGAAATAACTAAAGGAGCTATGAGGTTTGAAGTGCTTACTTACTAATTATCTTATAAGAATGTATGAATTTCGATGTTTAATATGGTTCAATATGCGGACATTCTTGTCCTGGATATTTGACCGAAATATCTCTATCATACGAAATAGCCGAACTTTGTAAGTTGACCACGATGTCACTATCCGAGAGAACACTTGGTAATGTCAACCTGCCGAAGCTGGTGGAGGTTGGAAATGCATCTTGCACAAGATATGTTTCAGATGTACATGAGTAAAATTTCCCTCAAAGTATCAGCACCAATTGTCACTTAACTCTAGCTTAGGGTTAGATATATATCCTATTGCTCTGGATATCTTGGTCCATTGGATATCATCCTTACAAATTTCACGTTGTAATTGTGGGGTTGATTTATTCATGGCTTCCCTTTGGTATATACCAGAAGGGTCGATTTCGAGCAAGAGCGGAAGATAAATGTAAGTAAGTACCTAAGGCACATAGATGGATGGGAATCATTCTTAGTAACCATTAAGGTGCTTTTTATCGCCATTGTACTAACATCACATGATCCAGATAGCTACTTTAGTATCAGATTTCCTAGAGTCGCACCCAATAGTCTAACATAATCTCAATTGGTGAGCGCGACACATCTAAACGCACCCATTTCCACCTCCGACTCATTCATCAAGATTCTAGATTCTAGATTAGGTAGTGGATATTGGGCATTAATTTTGCCTCACCCTCGCTCCCAATCTAATGGAAGTTGTCACTGATTCCAAACCTCTTCACATTACACTACATCGGAACCCTTTCCCGTCCGTATGCCTTCATCCTCGCCCCCAATAGCAAACCCCACGTGGGGTGGACAAGAACACAAATGCCACCTATTCATGTTCTCGGCCTGTCCCGATTTTAGTCTGGCCCGGAATCCAAGGGACAAGGTCATCGAATCGAGGCAGTACAAGGAGCCGAATTCTTTCGACAACTGGTGTTTGTGTTCCTTGTTTTCGGAACCCTCCGCTACTCTGTTTCCGGACCGAGATTATTTTACACCCGAATGCCACATTCAAAATCCTCACGACTTCATGTTCCACGAATTCTGAGACAAAAAGCAATCAATCTAATCTATTTTCTACTGCCTTGGGTGTGCACGTTCGACAAGTACATAAGCCTCAGTGTACCTTGCACCGCCCTGAGCGCCCTCTTCCGTTTGTAAGGTTACTTCTATTGCATATCCGCCAATGTCCGAGACTAAACTAATGCCGACATGGCATTTACTATTGAATTTTGCAAATACCGTTCAAAGAAATTGGTGTGAGATTGTACAGACATGGGGAAATGTAATTCTCATGTCGTGATCCTTGGTAGCGACAATCATACTCAAGCAAGCTTAATTTATCCTATGGGATCAATTGCCGGAGTCTTCAATGATCCTGTGGTTATTTCCAAACTTCACCGCCCTTCTTATTGATATCATTATAGGGCGGTGATCTTCAGGGCGGGTAGTATTCGCCTTTTTTCAGAGCCCCAGAGCGTTGTGTACTCGAGTCGGGTATAGAAAGGGGTATCTTAGCATGACCCTCGTGTAACTCAAGGAGCTTTTCTGGGATTTGGAAAACACATCCGTTGTATTGATAGTAGATCACCCGTTCGGCATTTCGCAACGAGAAGAGCTTCTTTCTTTGTTTTTCTCGTCCTTCATATTGATCACATCTTTTCATCTTTCCTTGGACCCTAAACTCTGGAGACTTTAATTTCCACACTTGGAAAGTCTTTACGTGCCCTTACTATATGCAGCATCCCAGTGGCAATACATATCTGCAGTTCTGTGTATCATTTATATGCATTCATTTACCACGCCAAACTCGATAACCTAGTACTATTTAATTGCTCTTCTTTCTTCATTACTTCGACTCTCCAGTCCTCTCGAACCCTCAGAACCAGCTCCCCTTGAATCAATCATAATTCGGAACATCAACCTGACTTGATAAAACCCAAAATACATCTATTAAACAATGTGCACCTCAAGTCAGAAATCCACTTCTTCCTCAAGACCCTCCAAACAATATCTCTCCACACCATCAGCATCCTCAAAGTCAAACTCGACGTCATCTTCTACCTCTCAAAGAGCCCAGCATGGCTCAAGTGACTCAAACTCTTCATCTTTATCCGCAATTTCATCCTCATCGCGATCATCTCAACAGGATTCAGCAGAGCACAAGCATCGAGGTGAAGCCATCAAGCGATATGAGAACGAACCCAGAGATTACAAGTCTTGGGTCGTGGAGGAATACGATGCACATCAGCAACAAGCGAGCAGTGAGCATTGGAACGAAGTGGAAAGAGATTTCCAAGGTGTTAAGTGGGCGCATTAAGGTTGTCTAGGTGCGAAGCAGAGACTGATGGAGTTATGGTTTTCTTTCTGAAAGGTGGAGTTTTACTGGGATACAAGTGATTATGATGGCGTGAAAGGGAGTCTCGAGGAATGAGCAATGTGGACCGGACTCGAGATGGGTTATGCAATGAGGGGGTTTATGATTACGATTTTTGAAGGATGTCTGGAAATGGGATTGTTTGTTTCAGATGGAACTTGGCGGGGGATAGAGGATGAAATGGCCCAAGGCCGCGAGGTATAATATACGAAGCAAATTTTCTGTCTTACAAATCCATTTTTCTTCCAAATATTCTTCCAAATATTCTTCCATGAATCGCACAAACAATTGATCGTCCCGCGAACTACATAACGCATCTACTCCTCGAGGGTATTCGCCAATACGGAGCCGGACAAGAGCCTCCAACGATGATCCGTTACAGAGCAGACGGAATTGAATCATTGATTGACCTGTAGACGTATAACGACATTCGGTCCCGACTTGGCACGCAACAAACAAGTTTTTCCTCCCATTGGGCTGGCTTCCTATCCTGTCCTGTCCTGTCCCATCTGATTCTATTCTGCTCTGTTTATCAACCTACCTACCTACCTACCTAGCCCGGTTCCGAAACGTATCACGATGATTCCCGCTCCGCTCATCACTGTGGAGTTCCACCGCATGCATACATACATCATCAATGCATCATTTGAAAATCACGTCAACGTTGACGGTATCTTGCATGACGCAACAAAGATACACGAGTCAACGTGTGAGGGAAAAAAAAAAATTGGTCTGGTTTTCCCCTCGTGGTTCTGTGATGTACATTCGGTTCAAGGACATCAAGCGAAAAAGTTTGTATACTTGATTTTCAAAAACACTCATACATTGTACAACTGGTACACGACTGGATAGCACGTAGGCTTGAGGCTACACGAGAAAGTTGCATCATCTTTCTTGTGTCTTTATTTTGCAAGCGCGCTATGCGGCGAAAAATCATTTTGGTCTGTGTAATGTTTGGCATGTATGTAACATTTATTTTGTGTTATAGACGGGGAGGAAGAGGGGAGGAGGGTGATATCTATGATATCCAATTAAATTCTCAATGCCGATCAATGTCGCCATGATGTACGTCGAGACTGTCGGCCGTAGTTGTACATCTAATTAATCATTCAACACTGATATATTCTTACTTTTGTTCATGATTCTCCATGAATTTCTTTCACCTGTAGCCTAACGTAATCTAGACTTTAGATTGTACGTTTCCTCTTGCTCGCTTGTGATGAGTCCCGGACTTCCTACCATGGCATCCTCGCCTTTATTTCCTTTCGGGAAGAATATGACATCCCTGACGCTCTCTCTTCCTGTCAATACTGCGACCCATCTATCGAAGCCAATGGCAAATCCAGCGTGGGGTGGGCAACCAGCTCTTAATGCTTCAAACAAATGGTCAAAATCTGACATTCTCTCGTCGCTCATTTTCAACACATTTTTCATAATGAATTTTTGAACCTCGGCTGAATGGACACGTTTTGAGCCACCACCGAGTTCAACGCCGTTAAGAACAAGATCATAATGATCTGCGGTCACTGCGAGAGGGTCGGTGAATAGGAGGTCGATATCATCGGCGGTTTTAGGGGCAGTGAACGGGTGGTGGGTAGAAGAAAACCCTGATGTGCCGCCCTGCCCAGGATCGGTTGGGTTGGCAGCATTGAGAGTAAATAGTGGAAAGTCCGTGACCCAGAGATAATGAAATCCTGGAGTAGGAGCAAGAAGTTGTTCGGAAATTGCGGCTTTGTAGAGCGCGAGCCGGAGTTTACCTAGAGTAGTGGAACCGCCCGAATGAGGAGTATTTGGTCGCGCTTGAAGGATAAGTAGATCTCCTTCATCAAAGGTGGTTGTTGCATCAGGTCCTCGTGGATCATTATTATTGTGCGAAGAGGATGCAAGAGAAGAGTAAAGTTGTTTCAATGCCTCAGCACCTTCAAATCCAAATGCTTGTAGGCCTTCTAATGGCCTTCTGGGATCGAATACAAATATTCCGGGAGGACCATCAGGATTTTTTTGGAATGCTTCGGCATCTGCAGAATCCATAAACTTGCGGATGAACTGTTGTACCTTCCTAGAGTTGCCGTCGAGCCGGAACTTGCAGGCTTCAATTATAGGATTTTCAATCGAAGTCATCATTCCCTTAAGATTTTCCGGAATGATAGAATCCACTCGATGAATCTGTGTTCATTAGCTTTGCTCTAGAAATGGTGACAATTTGTTTACCAAGTCCAGAATTCTGAGATCGGGTTTGTCGGACCCATGCTTCGACATCGCTTCCTCATATGTCACCCTTGGAAACCCTGTTTTCGGCAATTCAATATTATTGACGACTCCAGGCTGTTCAGATTCGATCTGCCCATGTATGCCCTTTACAAGCTCTTCGACTGTCTGCATGACATATTGGCCATCCGCCCATGACATTTCCATGTCAATCTGTTTGGCGTTAGCACTGGTAGACTGTGCTAATTCAATGATACAGTACCTGAGTGAATTCTGGCTGCCTATCCGCACGAAGATCTTCATCCCGAAAGCATTTGGCGAATTGGAAATATTTGGTGACGCCACTTGCCATCAAGATTTGTTTGTATTGTTGAGGGCTTTGCGGTAGAGCATATGCATAGCCTGGTTTTCTAGTAGGGACAAGGAATTCTCTGGCACCTTCAGGCGTTGATTTGAATAAGATGGGAGTCTCAATCTCATCAAAGCTCACAGAATACAGATATTTTCTCACTAATTTAGCTAGCTTTGACCGAAACATTAATCTTTTGTAAAGATCTGGCTCGAATCGAACCTCTAAATGCCTGGAATCAGGCCCGAATTTCTGGGCAGGTCCAACAACTATGTCTCGGGGAAATGAATTAATTGCTCTCACATCTTCGGCATGGATGTCAAAATTTGCAAGTAATTGAGACCGTTTCAAAGGAATCGAATCGGAAGCTCCCTCGGTAACCAGTGAGTCGGGCACAACTTCTGCCGTTTTGTCTGGCTTCTTTACTCTGGACTGTAGAATCCCGGTCACAGATACAGCGCTGTGCTCTCTGATGTCTTTAAAACTTTTGAAGGCATCTCTGATCTTCCCTTCGGGGCTATCTTTTAATACAACCTGAATTCCTGGATTTGCTGAAGACCCTCTACTTATTGTAGCAAATATGAGTCCTTTACCCAGCTGCTTCTTATTGCGCAGGAAACCAGTGACAGTGACCTTTTTGCCAATATTCAATGGTTGCAATTGTTCCCATGGATTTAATGGATCGAGATTGGGCTTTGGCAGAGAGACTTTATAGAGGATATCAGCGATATACAAAATATTATCAAATCAGTGCTTACTGCTATCCTTGTATTCATTCCAAGAGGTGCCATTTGTGTCAATGTTAACTTGTTCTTCTGCTCCATTCAAACGAGAACTGGTACTGGTGAAACTTCTCTGATGAACAGCAAGTGATGAGGGGGAACCGTTTGTGCGAGTCCATGGTGCGGTTCTACGCGCACATAGGATCACATTTCTTAGTAAGTGCCTGCGATAGCACAATACTAAGGTCATGACTTGGAATCAATTTCTTTTGTGTAGAAGTTCATAAATCATTCGATTTGAACGAGAGCACTGTACAGTAAATATATAGAGATGATGAATACTTAGTATACCTATGGATCTCGAAGCTCTCTAAGTGCGGTTAGCGTCTCGGCAAATTCCGCCCTCAAGAATTTTTATATCATGTCGCGAACTTTTCCAAATTCTCTTTTTCTCTTCATCCTTCCAAGTTTTAAACATGTAAGACCCCAACATTGACAACTCCAATTCATGCGCAATTGCTAACGTATGTTTGATAGATGATGAAAAGCCAGCGTGTATTATTTGAGTACGATTCCTCCTTTTCGAGCCTGCAAACTCTCCCTTCACCGGGCTTCAGTGGTCTGCTTGCGAGAACTGGATGGAAGAGTGAAATAAGCGTTCGACACACCCTCCTTGTTTTAACGGACGCGATAAAGGCATCTCTGAACCCTAAATCTTGGAAGGCTTCAA
Source organism: Botrytis galanthina (assembly GCA_004916875.1). Lineage (NCBI taxonomy): Eukaryota > Fungi > Ascomycota > Leotiomycetes > Helotiales > Sclerotiniaceae > Botrytis > Botrytis galanthina. The sequence goes on from PQXL01000001.1 coordinate 110,100, forward strand.
TTTGGATAACTATAATATAATAAAGATGGTAACGGAGTCAATCATGTCAATGGTCATTCTCTGGAGCTCGACTATCATTCTTCTGGTCAAAGACATCCGTGCTAATCTAGACTTTATTTCTTCTGAACCTCATAGTTTATTTGTTTTGTTTATGTATTGGCGGTATCAAGAACCAAAAAGCAACCGTTTCAGAATGGAAACCAGAACCTTTTTTGAAGCAAACAATGTTTTTTCTTTGAAGCGGGGAAAAAGGGTTTGTGTTCTGAAGTAAGTACTCTACTGGGGGGGGGGTCTTCATCTCAGTGTCATACTAGAGAATATTTCTTTTTATTGTTTCCCACCTTCGACTTACGTACATAGCTGAAGAATAAATCGATTTACAAGTTGCCTTTAATTTTATGCTTGAGATAATGATGTGATATCCATAAAGTTCTTGTTCATGTCGAAATACTGGAGAATTTCCCGATGTAGTTGTGGCTCATTACTATTCGCCAATCTAGATATCGATATCCTGGGGAAATTCGTGGTACCTACTTTAGAAGTTGCGTTTGATCCAAGCAAACAGGAGTACCCAGTGAAGTGAACTTTGATGAATTTAAAGAAGAGTTCAAGCATCTCCAGCTAGGTTATGCGAGACGATCAGGTACCGAGCTAGGTATGAATGAGTCTCTCGGTATGCCGATATAATTCTAATTCGTATGATTAATATGTGAAGGTTTCCTCTTCGACCTCATCGTCTCTACTCATCGTCTCTTGGACTCTTACAAGAAGGTTACCGGTACTACAGACCATGTACGAGTATATCAATATAAAAAAATTGACTGATGAAGGCACGACATCTAACATCTAACATCTAACATCTATGTACTGATACCCGCAGAAGGGTTAGCATTTCGGACAATCGGATTGCTAGCTGCGTATCTCGTATCCACTCTCAGTGCGAACGGTGCTAGATTTGAATGACATGCCATGGAATAACTAAATCGGTAATGGTGAGGACCGTGAGGATGGGTGGTATGGTGGTATACAGATGAGACCGGGAGTGAAATAAAACAAACTTGATTTGACACCGAGTTGATCTTTATAACTATTTACTATTGTATCGGCACATACTCCGTCCGCACCTAGTATTCATTCGCATTGGTGTAGTGGTACAATTTGAGACAGAATTCATCATTTATTCCTCCTCAGTATATCTTCAATAATAACTTCAAGTCCTGTTGTATCCTTGTGCATCTTGTTTAGTCCATCTTGCAAGGGGTCCTTCATTAAATTATATTCCTTGTCATCATTTCAATTAAGCACAATTACGGCACCGCTACGAATGTGTACATTGTACCTACACTACAATCAAGTCTAATTGAACTATTATCCACGACAAAGCCGAACGAGTAAAACAAGCACACCCTAACAGACGTCGACTCTCAAAAGTTCACACTCCTTCTTAATATATACGCAAACTTCTGTGCCACATAACTCAAACAACAATCATACTCAATACCCCTTTGCTCATTCACACATTCCCGAATACATCCGGTCCTACATAATATAATATCTATTCCACCTCGATAAGAGCGAAGCTCGCCATTTGGGAGTGGATTCCTCCCCCCCCCTGGCTTTATTTGTCGCATTGTAGCTGGCAATACCAATATTTGAGATGTCGAGTTCTTTTGAGAAATCGGTGAAAGGCGCGACGAAGATCAAGGTATGGCATGTTTGACATTGTCTTCTGTCTCGTGGTTGGAGATCATATACTGAGCATCATTGTGAATAGGCTGCCCCTCCCAAGTCAAAGTATTTGGCCCCGATCAAATCCTCTGTCGCATCATTTAATTAATCACTAAACAGATACATCGAGCATATCTTGATAGCTACCCATTCAGGCGAAGCAGGGGTAGCTGAAGTATTCCGAGCGTTACAAAATCGACTTCGCGATTCGACATGGACGGTGGTATTCAAGAGTTTGATCACAGTTCACTTGATGATCAGAGAAGGGTCTCCAGATGTAACATTGGCATATCTTGCGCGTCATAGGAACATGCTAGCAATAAGCAGTTTCACCGATGGTGTGTACCCTGACAAAACTTCTTTTGCGACTCTCTGTATGATGGCTCAGCCATGACAGGTAATCTCATAGAAGCCGTGCTAACAGAGCATGGCAAAGTGCAAACCCAGGGACGGAATATTCGACATTATTCCAACTATTTGACCGAGCGCGCGAGATCATTTCGAGATACAAAATGCGATTTTGTACGTGGTGCAGAGGGAAGACTTGAGAAGCTATCGGTAGAGAAGGGACTGTTGAGAGAAACAGAATCTGTGCAGCATCAGATCACATCATTACTGAAATGCGACGTACGATTGAAGATGCTCAAACTAGGGTGAACAATGCTAAACAACAGTTTAGGTTTTGGATAACGAGCCTGATAATGAGATTACAATTACAGTCTTTCGGATGCTAGTATTGGATCTTCTGGCATTGTTCCATGTCATAAACCAGGCGATGATCAATATATTAGGTATTTGAGTTTCTCACGCAGGGAAGATATTAGCTGACTGTTGTAGGCCACTTTTTCGAGATGTCAAAACCCGATGCAGAACGAGCTATGGAGATATACAGAAACTTTACCCGGCAAACGGATTTTGTGGTTTCGTACCTCGGTGTCGCACGTCAATATGAGCATCAAACGCGGGTGGAGGTACCAAAGCTCAAGCACGCACCTGTCAATCTTGGAAAGCAGCTAGAGGATTACTTGATGGATCCGGATTTTGAGGTAAATCGAAGGCAATATCTTGCTGAACAGGAGTCTAGCAAGGGTGGAAAGAGTGGAACCAATGGCTCAAGCAAGCCATTTGCAGTACCTTCTAAGAGTGAAAGCGAAAGCAGGGCCGCGACTGGTCGTTCTTTTCCTGATGCAGCGCAAGCTTCTTCTTCGAGCGCCACCACACAACCCCCTAAACCACCGGCTGCAGATTTGATTGATTTCTTCGATTCCATTGATACACCACAGCCAATTGCCTCCCAGGCAGCGTTGCAGCAGCAACCTCAATTTAGCAGTGACCCTTTTCAAATGCAACAGCAACAGCAACTCCAGCAGAATGGATTCATTCAACAACAACCTGGCTTCCAAGATCCCGGACAATTTGCTCAACAGCAAGGCTTTAATGGCGCCTTCAATATGCAGCCACAGGTACCAATACAACAACAACAGCAGCAACCGCAACCCATGCAACCAAATTTCACGGGTGTTGGATTTGGTGGTTATACTCCCCAGCAACAATTTCAGCCATCAGGTCTCTCACCTATTCCACAAGAGTCAGCTGTAAACTTCCAGCAGCAGGGACAGCAACAAATGAATTTACAAACTCCACAACAGACAAATCCTTTCCGACAATCGATGATGACGAATACTACAGGACTGGCTGGACCTTCATTCCCAGCTTCACCTCCTATCACATCACCAGTCACTAGGCAGTCAACAAACCCTTTTGCCAAGTCAGCATCGCCGCAATCACAACCCTACACACCACCACCTGACCAGCAATTTCAGCAACAACCAATGGCAGCTCCTCTTAGGTCGATGCAAACAGGCACCAATCCTTTTGCCAAAAATTTATCCATTCAATCAGCTGACCGGCCGCAAACCAGTGGCGCCAGTCTTGCGCCACAGCCTACTGGAAATACAAACCCATTCCGTCAGAGTCAATTTGTCAATACAGCTACTGGCATGGGCTGGCAAAACGCCCAGCAACCGATAGGTGGTGGTTTAGACCACCTTCCAACGGTTCCTGTATTTCCTCGGCCCGGGCAACAGCAAGCTTGGCAGCAGTGACCGAGAAGGTGATTCGTGAAGGGAAGTCCATATGTATTTTGGACATCATGGTTCAGGTGGACTTTGCTGCTATGGTGAACATTTTTGGGTGTTTTAAGGATCGTTACAAGCATGGCGTTCTGAGGGTATTGGAATTTGAAGATGGGAGCAATGTTCAAGGGCATCAACAATGCACCATGTGATATTAAATTGCTTATGCCTACTTAAGAGGTATCTAGCTCCAGGTAACTAATTACAAAGGCCTGTCCTTTGAATGTATAACTATGTCCATATGATCTCAGACGCCAGTAACCATCCTATTTGTCTCTGAACTCCTTGAACCGTGCAGATCCCATCCCGTCCCTCTCTATTATACACTAGATATCTTATCAAAAAACATCGTCAACTTCCATTCTATCCGCCACTTTTAGCTTTATCTTCCCCGTAGACGCTTGTGCGGCTGCTATGGTAGCACTAGAAGGAGAGCTCGATTGAACTCGTTCTCGCATCTCATCCTCGATAAATATTTCAAGGCCACTAAAAGCATCATGCATAGCTCTTCCATAATATTCATGAAGGCTGTAACCACCAGCCATATGTTTGGGGTCACGCTTGACACTCTTCTCAACCCACTGGTTTTCGTAATCATCTTGTAATACGTATCTCGTGGGCGTAAGAATGATTCCTCCAAAGGGGTCATAGGGTTTCTCTGCCACAGGCGCCACCTTCTTCTTTAGACCTCTAATTGTAAGGCCCTCCCCATCAGCGCTACCAGTTCCAGCACTGACCGCAGCATCTCTTTCTCCCAAGGTTCTTCTCGCCGAAGTCTTTTTCAAAATAATCTTGTGTGCTTGTTGTGTGATATCAGCTGCATTTCCCTTGCCGGTAGCCAATTGGTCCAAAACCTGCTTGCGACTCTTCTCAACATCAGCCTTCTCCTCTGCCTCTTCTCTCATAGCTGCCAATCTCCTCTGCTTCGCCATCTCCCTATCCTCTAACTCCTTCCTCTTCCCCATCTCCACCTCTCTTAACCTCGCATTCTTATTCTCCTCAATGGCTCCGCGGTTCGCTTCTCTAAATCTCCTTAACTTCTCCTCTGCATCCTGTTTTACTTTGCCCTTCCCATTCACTAGATCAAAGACCATGCATTCCGTCTCTTCTAAATAATTGTTGTAATCCAACAGCGTCTCAAAATCATCTTCGTTGCGGTTAAACACTTCGCCTACTCGACGTCGAATGTCACATTCGCGTTCTATGCCTAGATCCTCAAAAAACGCAGATTTGAATCCTTTTTTTCGTAATGTGCGACCGCAGTGAAGAACGGGACAAGGCGCGGGTCCCGAGGTGAAGATGCGGTCCACGCAGGTGGAGCACATCTTGTGATAACATTCTGGGTTGATGAGGAATTCGAGATCGCGGTTGAGATAACGGTTGGATTTACATATGGGACAGATGTCATCGGATGGATTGGAGATGTCGAGGGGTTTAGGCATTTTTGTGTGCGGTGCTTCGGAGCACTCTGTAATGTGGGAGGGTTGTTAAAAGATGATTTGATTCGGGTTCAATTGTAGATGTAGCCAGAGTTGAATGTAATTGAATAGCTGCTTCTATGAATAAAGACGAGGCTAAATTGAAGCCTGACATTTCAAATGTGGCGCTCAATGTGGCTTTGTAAGCAAGCCGCCTCGGAGCCTTGTCTACTTTTCGACAACTGAACAGTTAGATCAAGTATTACAAAACACAAATACTGTACATTATTTGTAGAGATGGCAGACAAAGGTGTGTTTATAATCTAATTCTTACTTCGCATATTCATGCATTAGGAAATTCTTGTGGCTGTTCGCTCATAACTCGCGCCTTTTATACCTGCTTCACCTCATCTACCCCGCCATTCCCACCCTCCAATATTTCAACTAACCAAAGCTTTCAGAGCCAACGCCCCAAGAAGAAGCTGCAGCACGCGCAAAGGAAGCAGCAGAGCAAGCTTCCCTTCCCTACAAATGGACCCAAACGATTTCCGATCTGGACATCACCATCGAGATCCCCGGAAACCTCAAAGCTAAAGATCTGATCGTTGATATCAAACGCCAATCACTAAAAGTGTCGGTTAAGGGCCAGACTCCAATTATTGACGTATGTCCTTTCTCGACCTAGATCTCTTCTGTTGGCTACTCCTCTCCGACTGACATATTGCCATGTAGGATGCACTCCCTCACGCTATCCTCCTCGACGACAGCACCTGGACCTTGTCTAGTCTTCCCTCTGGTAGCAAAGCTCTCGAAATCCACCTCGATAAAGTAAACAAAATGGAATGGTGGGCTCATGTTGTCGTCTCCGCACCAAAGATAGATGTTACCAAAATCACACCTGAGAATAGTAAGTTGGGAGATTTAGACGGAGAGACGAGGGGCATGGTAGAGAAAATGATGTGGGAACAGAGAGACAAGGAAGCGAACGGGGGAATCAGCAGTGAGGAAAGAAAGAAGAAAGAGATCTTGGAGAAGTTTCAAAAAGAACATCCGGAGCTCGACTTTTCGAAGGCACAGATGAATTAAGTGGCTCCAATGTTTGAGGAAAAAACAGACATGATGGTTGCGTGGAAGAATCAAGGCGAACAAAACGATGAGCATGCGAAACCTGCTATAGCTGATTGCAATACCTATGAAGATACCTATTTATTGGCGAAATCGAAAGACAAAAGTAACATTTTCTCTTAGGGTCCAAAGTTTGCACACTGACTGGCTTGTCATTCTTTTTTGGTATTGTACACCTCACTCCTATATCACATATTCTATATGCAGTCCCAAACATCCTCCAAACTTTTTTACTTCGACATGACCACAATCTTATCTCTCTCCTGCCAATCGTCGACTTTGCACTTCGGAGAGCGCTTTGCTCCCACTCAAGAATGCGACTAATCCTACAACGCCTGCAGCGGGTAAAGTCTGGAATAAGTTCCAGCTTGAGTAGTATAAGAAGAAGATTCCTTCCATGGCAATGATTGAGCCATAGAATAGGGCGTGTGAGATTGGTGCGGCGGAGGTGGCTTTCGATAAGTGGGAAAGATTGGCTCCGAGGTAAGCCCACTATTAAGCAAGTGTTAGTACTAGGACCCAAGAGATTTGAATGATGAATACGTACAGCACCCAACAGCACTGGAACAGTTGCTAGGACTGCGAGCGCGAAAACGAGGGAAAAGATCTTAGGTCCACTCTGAGGATCGGCGCGGAAGATGTGGTTGATCTCAGGTAGTTTTCCGTATCTCAATGGTTTTTCATAGGCAGGTATTGGCTGGCTGGCATCGAGGGACAGAGCGAGGTCAAAAACGTGGTTGCTGAATGCTTGTGCAGAACCAAAGGACGCAAGAACAAGAGTGGCACGTAAGGGCTTGGAGCTTGTGAGAAGCTGGATTGGAAGATCTTTTTGAGTCTGTATATCTATTAGCATGATCCAATAATTTAGTCAATTGCCTGTAAACTTACGAAGTCGACCTTTCCCTTGCCAGACTCCTTCACGGAGAATGGGAAAGTAACTTCGAGTCCAGTATCTTGATCTCTCAAGAGTAAGAATGCTTGATGTGGTCGTTTGGCAGCACGATCTTCAGTGGCCGTGAGGACGATTTTAAGAGTGTCCGCTGCGCCAAGAGAAACCGCTTTCGCAAGAGGGACATGGTCTGATAGTCTGTAAAGCAATCGATTAGTATGCTTTACTTTAGAAACCATATCTCTTTCAAAAATATATTAACATCTTCCTAAATCCACGTACTTGTCCTTAAAGCCTCCAGCACTCTTCCCGCTCACAGAAACAATAGCTTCATCAAAGCCCCAGGATGAAGCTGCCGTTACAATTCCTGCACCAGCAAGTACCAATGAAGGTATTAAGGAGCGTAAGAAACGCATTTTGATTGAGGAATTCGTTGTGTATTGGAATTTGGGAATTGAAATTCACGAGGGGAGCTCGGAGCCACGTAAGAGCTCCAATTGAACACATTTCGGGGACATGGCGGATTTACGTGGTACCGAGCCGATGCACGGATACAATATCGGTTACGTGCCCGCTCTACGTCAGCGAAGCAACAAGCGGGAATTAACCACCCATAGCTACTAGGTATTTACATCAACGAAGTCTCTTCCTGGAGTCACAACTACATCAAATTTGCTTGCCAAACGTCTCTCCACCTCTCCTACTTGCTCCAAAATACTGAATGGGAAATTGGCATCATAGATTCCCGTCACCAAAACCACGTCCTAATACCAAGAGTTCTGTCGATTGTCAAATGGACAGACACTCTTGCTGTACCCCCACGATGAGTTCAGGGGACTTATGTTAGATGAAGTCACCGGACGTTACGCTGTAGAAGTTTACAGACGGGGAATCTTCACAGTAGAGTTCAGTGTTAAATATCTGAAGATATCATTGCCTACGCACCGAGTATCACGCTTTACAAGACCTGAATCAAAAACGTGCCAGTGGGAACGCAAGTGTACATAATGGAAATCATTAAGGCTGATCATAGAGCTATATTCGCTACAGGAAGAGGATTAGTGGGATGTCACCCCACCGTTACTTCTCACAGGCTCCAAATACTCCCAGGACGATGCCATTCCCAAGGCGACCTATTCCTTAACAGTCTACCATCTCACGTCACCAATTCCTGCATCCTCTTTCTTGAAAAGTTTCCCGCATCCTCATCTCTCATAGGTTCTATCAAGACACCATTTTCCGAACGCATAAAACACAACACTCTGCCGCACCAAATTGCTTGCCATACGACTCTGGCCACCCAGTATGCACACATAGTCCCCCCTCAAACATAGCAATGCAGCAAATTTCAAAGCAATACTCTGACGTTTATACTCCCTCAAAAAAAGCAAATCGCGCCTGACAATCAGTTTTCCACATACCCGTAGTTCTCCTCGCAGGCTCGCAGCACGCAATGGTGGATACCTCTTCTATTCGAACCCTGTGACCATCGCATGCTCGCTTCGATTTTCTCCAATTAGACATATGAAATATATGAGTTCTCAATACTAGACCACTGACTTTGACTTATCAGCTTGCTCTGATAGTTTTCGGTAGCGCAGAGGATGCTGAGTCGTTGAAGCTGCATATTCGTGAGCAGCAGAAAGATATTGCCCTTTTGAGAGACCCTGAGAGAAGATTCAAGCAAATAAGAACATCGCCTTGAAAAAAAGAGAAAGAAAGATGAGTCCCTTTGATTACAGGAAAGAGAAGCCGACAAGCGTTGTGATATTAGTTGAATCAGCGTGTCCTCCGTACAAAAGGGAGAGCTATGATTTTTGGGAAACGTAACCTTTGAATGTAATCTGGCATGTAATCTGGCATTACTTTACCACTGGGTAGTAGCAATGATATCTATTTCCCTAGTCAAACCTTTCGCCATACAGCCACAAGTGGATAGATCACTTGGACAATGAGCAGTGAAAATTATTGATGTCATGAAATATCCTCTCATTAACGCCCATCTATAAATCTATAACAACAATTAACCAATTATTTCTCTATCCCGAATCAGTTTGATATCCAAAATAAAAAAAGCCCCCTCGTAAAACGCCAAAGATAATGATGCAATGAATCCAACTACACACTGATACTTCGTGTGATGAGCCAAGTACTGACATCGTCACTATTTCTTCACAACATCCGCTCCTTCCTTTCCCCATCTTGTTGTCTCATCACCTCCCTGCCATTCCTCTTCTACATATCCTAAATCCTTTTTAACCCTCAAAACAGTGCTCTCATCACCCATATTCTTCCCAATATTATCACTGATTTTGATAGCCGGTTTACCATCAGCAGAGCTTAATTTTATGACAATGTTCAATGGCGTCGACTTCTTGCCTGAAGTTGTATGAACGAAATCATTTGTGAAAAATGTGCCCACACCAAAGGTAGGCTGGAATCCTGATTCTTCAGCAATTTGCTTGTACTTTATGCAAAGCTCGACGTCTAAGGAATCCGAAAAGACAATTGTTTTCTTGTCCTTGATGCCCTGCTCATCGTAGAACTGACGCATCTTCTTTACAAAGCTTGCTGGATCGCCAGAATCTTGTCGTACGCCAGTGAAAGCCTGCGCAAATGTTGGGGAATCTCCGTTCGATTTGTCTCCTGCTGCATCCAAAGGCGGGTTCGTACTAGTCGTCCCATTGGTCGTAAGTGTATTAGCCGACGGTAGTGTAGCAGCTGCGCCCGAAGTGGCGGTTGTGAGAGATGGAATTTTCTGAGAAAAGACCCGGAGAAAGTCTTTAGTACCGAAAGTATCCGTGAGAGCAATACCCAAAACACCTTGACCAAAGCATCCCACCCAATAGTCCAACGCAGTAGCCGTAGCACTTCTATAATTATCCGTGATAGCCGCGACTCCCATAAACCATTCATGTGCGACAGTTCCTATGGGAGCAATTCCAAATCTCATAGCTAGATGAACATTACTCGTGCCCGAGATCTTTCCTGCCAAATTGCGCTCTTCTCCTGCCTTCTTCGCCTTGACCAATCCACGGAACACAAGAGCCTGAGTGTGATAATCTCTTCTTCTTCTGGTTCCGAACTCTGACACAATGCATCCAGCTTCTAAAAGTGATATTCCCTTCTCGTATGCCTTATCTTCTTGTCCGTCGTATGTCCAATCCGTATCCATGAACTTAAAGTATGCCTCACTGGTTAGAGCCAATAATGGGATTTCGTACAAGATAGTATCGACCCATAAACCCTTTACCACCAAATTAACTTCTCCTAAGTCCTCATCTTTCCCCTTATCATCATCTGCTACAAAAGTAGCTTCGATCTGGTTTCGCGGATCTAGGCGAAACTCTTTCAAGAAGTTGAGGTAAGGTTGGTTTAGGTACGTGCAGGTGCTTTGGAGAAATCGGAATTCTTCGTCTTTGAGCGCAATATTTCCCAGTTCTGTTTTTATAAGCTTCCTTTCAGATCATTACTTTAGCTGTGAGTTCTTACTGCTAATCTGAAGCTGTAACCAACGAAATGCAGCTCTTGACAACTTCTTCTCCGGCGTTCTATTCTTGAACGCGTAAGTCACACGAACGGTGGGAAAGTATTTTAGGACGGCGCATTGCATCGTCAACTTGTAAAGATCGGTATCAAGGAAGCTGATCACCCCTTCAGGGTATTGCGAAGTTGCATAGAAATCCATCTTTGATTTTGATTACCGGAACCAAAGTTGTAATTCTGTTGTGATGGCTGTTGATGTGTGTACAAGTACTAGAGAGGTACTGTACTTATGATGAAACGATACCACCCCGCCATAAAATTTAGTAGTGGGATGAATGGCGTGGTCTGTGAGCACCAAAGTTGAGGGTTACGTAATTCGGCCCACCATGAAGTTTGCTAGCATTTTTAGCTCTATCGAAAAAGCGACGATTAGACTAAAACCTTGAAGCGTGAATTCGTGGTAGCTTGTAAGTCAATTAAAGGCCGACTGCGGAATTTACGGCCTTTGATACAAGCTCGCAAGTCAAAGTCAGTGGGCAGGCACATGATTTTCATCTCAGCTCAATATCTGGCTAATGGCCAATTTGAATTAATGTAGCATGCTATTTCTGAAAGAATTATAATCCTTATAATGGTTCTACGTATTAACTAATCCAATCATGCTTTCTGACCATCGCTATTGATGCAAGAGTTTATGAACGCCAATCCTGTGCAACCATCAATATTTCAAACTTCAGTTCCATAATGAAATCCAAACCACCCGCGCCAATCCTATGCATAAACTCCAATCATTGCTCATTCCAATCATTCAACATAAATCAACTTAGATCAGTCCCACACTGTTTTGCGTGGACAATGGTATCCTATGCTCCTCGCCATCTATGCAGCATCCCTCATATCGTCTTCCTTCCACTGGTGGAACATTTTCTTATAACTCCACTCAGGACTACTCGGTTCAGTGACGCTATTTCCCTCTCCTCTTGGTCTCATCTCACTCGGTGACATGGCTGTGGGTGAATATCTAAATTCAGTTCCATTTCTTATAATCGAGGGGGATGTAGCGAGAACACGATCCGTTCCTGCAGTGATGGGCTGGTTCCTGGAGAATAAGTCAAGTTGTCTATCAGCGGTCGAGCCAGCTATACCATATATAGCTTCATCTGCTTCTGGTTCTGTAGTGCTTTCATCAGTCTGTGGCTCGTTATCAGCATCAGAGCTTGACGGTGAAAGTGTTGTTTCTCCGGGAGATGAGAGGTCTCGAATTTGGTGCTTGATATGAAGCATGTCTCTTGAGGGAATAGGGAAGCTGAACATTTCATTTTCTAGCCCTAATTGTGGTGTACGACGAGGAGTAGTCTGAGCCGAAAGAGGTCCGGTGTGATGGGAACGCCCTTGATGTTTTGTAATGTCCAATACCGAGGCGGTTGCCCTAAGTGGCGGGCGAGATGAATTTCCCCGTTTCCCATTTTGCCTTGAAAATTCACTGTCTTCATCTCGTGACATCAGTAATAAATTTCCATTATCAAATTTCTGTCTCCCCATTCCGGTAGACTGTCGGGAGCCCTCGCCAGCCCTCAACCGCCTTAGGTTTACCTCACTCGGGCTAAAAACTACTCTCGCTCGTAGTTTCTGCACAGCAGCATCTAACTCCAGTTCAACGGCGCAGTGGTTCCATACACGACTTAATTTTGGCCAAGTAGCTCTTTCCCCAGACAAACAAGCCTGCTCCATGAATTCGGTCGTTGGATTCTTTAATATCCTGGGAAAGTCCTTAAAATTGATTTCCGGTAGAATTGTGATATCACCAGAATACTTCTGGCTCAGGATAGACTTGCACTTGGTGACCAGATTCGGAAATACACCCAATTCAGCCAGAACTTGCATACGATGCAGAGCTTCAGCCTTTGCCAAATGTGTGAGATTATAGACCCAGCCGGGCCCTCCACTGCCATTTTTCATTACAGTTTCTTTGACCGCTTCCTCATCCTTGGCGATGAATGGTATGACATGAGGATTGACTTGAGAAACGATGAAGTGATTAACATTGAACATTTCTGCCAACCGAGTCATTGGTAGATCATTGTCCACACTCCCATCAATCCAACGTTGAGGTGTAGGATTCCAAGATGAAGTCTCTCCCGTAAGCGGATTTTTCATGAGTAGTTCCGCTGCAGAAAATAGAAGAGGCACCGAACATGACGCAGCTACCGCTGACCAAATCATGACATTCGGTGCCGTAACATAGTTAAGTAGTCGAGGTAGCTCGTAGACTGAGGCAGATGATACACATATATTGAGAATGCGACGAGATCGATTATAAGCCTCTTGGAATGTCATGTCTCCCAAAAGTTCTCGCATGACTCTCGTTAAGTGTTTGATATCGATCCACGCGCCTTCTGTCAACAATCGTCTTATTCTATCCAGAACTCCGTCTTCGTTTCCATTTTCCTCGAACACTGCAAGGTCACCGTGCGGGAATTCCTTCAGAACGTCCGGGATCTCTTCATCGGTCCTTGCGCACAACACAGCACAAACTATACTACCAGCAGAAGCACCTGATATGATTCTTGGCAGTAGACGGGCCTCGAACAGAGCCTTCAAGACTCCGACGTGGTTCATTCCAAAAGTTGCTCCTCCACTCAGTAGTAAGGCACTTCTCCCGAAAGCTTGCCTAGCATACACAACCTGCTCTAGTATATCCTTTGTCTCCAATCCAACCGGCAAGGCATACTTGCTGTTTTCAACCAATGCGCGTATCGTATCCAACGTCGACTCAATATACCTCTCGATGAGAACTTTCGTTCCAACATGACTATGCTTGTATAGTCTGATATTGCCCATACCTCCCAGATCCCTCGACAGTGTTGTGCGCACCAATGTAAGCATCTTCTTAATATCGCAATCGATTCTAGCCGTATCCATCTGTTTAGTCCTCGCTTCGATTAACGCAGCGTCGAAGTCGGTCGACAGTGAATCGAGTTTCCAGGCTTCATTATCCTCGAGTATATCTAACTCTTTCGCAGAACTCCTCCAAACTTCCAGCGTTTCTGCGTTCTTCATCCGCAGATTCAAAATTTGTATCCTCTCCTCCTTTTTGCGCAAGGCAAACCGTTCTTCTTCCGTCAACCCATCTCGCACTTGTAGTATCTTGTTGTTGAGGATATCTGCGCCTGTTCTCAAGATCCTGGTGGCCGGTCCAAACAAGCCAACCGAGGGCTCCGAAACTTTCTCTCTATCATGGCCATATTCATTCGCATTGGAAGATTTGGCAGAAGTAGCGGTAGTATTATTATTATTAACGACACAAAACTGTGGAGTCTGAAGGTATCCGAACAACACCATGCTTCTCCCAGTTCTCCATTCGAGGCGTGCTTTCTAATGGTCCTTCACAAACAAAGCCTTTGGTATGGTTGCGGAAATGCGTCCGTAGCTGCAGTGTTGGGGTATAAAAGAGGGAAAACAATCATTAAACAGCTTGGAAGTTATTGTAATTATTTTTATATTATTTAATCATTGACGTAGGGAAGTGCCAGTGCCGGTAATTGAATTGAATACCTAGTATTGCATGCAGATCTCCTGTGTCAGTCTAGTCCATGCAGTGTCACAGGGCACGAGTCAATCTTACTTTCCAACAGACCTTATTCAAATTTCCGAAACAAGGAATACCTCAGCTCAGCTGATCGTACGGAGATTCTCAATCAGTGTCTAGTAGAAAGTTTATGGGAGAAGACGTAAGAATCAATTGTCTTATTCTATTCTTTCCGTCATTTTCTTTGTTGTTCCATTGCGGTGTACTCTGTAAGGTTCCTCGAGCACATGGCATGGTAAAAGAGCCCAAATCATCAATACTAATGTATTTTAAGCTTGGCTGTTAAAGCTGGGCAGCAAGTATGTAGGTAACCCCAACCTTGGAAGTGCTTGAAAAGGGAGATCATATGGTACCTGGAGTGCGAGAGTGCATACATGACAATCTGATATACGTACATGCGAATGAGATTTCCGGCGGTACCATCGGGTCAGTTCAGGATCATCATCTCAGCTGAAAAGATCTCGATTTATTTCTGTACGCAGGGTAGCTTGTATTCTTAACGATGGGTAGGTTGCATTTACGTTTCTCCTCATCAGTGTTATTCCGCTAGCCACTTCATATCAAATTTAAGACATCTATGCAAAGGTTATCTATCAAAAACGTATCGAGGCAGATCCTGATGGCTGTATAGGTAAAAGTAACAAGTAAGATATATTGGCCGTTTGCACAAGTCCCTGCTTAGATTATCAGTTGAGATTCTATCGTTCCTTGGGAACATTCTGATAATGTTAATCAAGCATTCATGTCAAGCTGATTGATTATCTTTGGCGGCGTAGGAGATGGCTTCAACAAAACCTATCGGATCATCCTCATTGACCCCATCTATGACAACCTTGGAATGCATCATCTGCTATGCAATATGATCCCCACATGAAGATCGAATGATGCGAAAGGCTCAAAGCATGTGAAATTCATGGTGCATTACATTTAGCATGTGAAAATTAAACCGCCACGATTGAACAATCTTCATGTAGATAGATTCAAAAGCCTAAAAATCTTCATTTGAATTTCAAAATGTACTTGCTATATCTATCTATGGTAACTAAGCAAAAAGGGGTATACGCTTGTTACGTTATCAAACGCCGAGTTCCTCCCATGTGGTGAGGCTTGATACGTAGAACAACGCCGAGTTCGTAACCTATTTTCCAAACAAAACAACCCAAAAAACCCATTATCCGCCATCCTTTTTTGCATTTCTAATAGAGCTTGCCATCCGGTCCCATAACTCCTTCGGAAGAAGCCATATTGCACTGTCTAAATAGTCTCTTTTCCTCGGGACTGAATGCACCTACAACCGAATGTAAGACTCCTTGATTGTTAAACAAGACCAAATCGCCTTCCACCCAATCATGTGGATACACGAATTTTGGACTGATAGCTGGCCGCTGTAAGCGATAAACTAAATCTCTCACTTCCTTGAGGTCAGTCATAACCTCTCCATTTGGTAGATGAATGGCTTTGATCGCACTAGGATGAATTTGAAGTGCCAAGTTACCCGTGACTGGATTCTTCCAGCACATAGGCAAAATCTTGATGTCCTTCTCATCAACAGGAGGAAGTTCAGACAAAGGCAACTCTTTCCCATCGGAAACCATACCAAGGCCGGTGGAGCGTGACCTTGCAGGAGACATCCAAATATATGGATGTGGTGCGTATTCTACCTTTGCTCCACGAACGAACTCCTTATCCTCTTCGCTTAACAAATCGTACATGTTTTGACCGGAGACAAAAGCAGTGGTACCAAGAGGAACATCCATTTCTTCACCAGTTCCATCATCATAACGAAGAGTTTGGCGACGGCCAGCGGGAACCTTTACCGCCATCAATGATGTTACTTTTGGTGGATTGAGGGCATACAGAGCAGCATCAATGTGCCATCGGTAGAAACGTGTGAACGCCAAATCGTCTTCTTCTGGAACAGCAGTCTTATGGAAGACTTTGTGATGAGGGTGCTTGAGTGTAATATTCTTCAATCCTTCATATTCTTCATAAAACCCATTTCCAATGACTTGAACCTGCGTTTGATGAGGGATTGTTTTCAAGTCCGGGTGAAGAACTGATCGTTTCGCATCAAGAGTCTTGCCATGGCCATAGGTTTCTAGGGCAACAATTAGACACAAGACTTAAACGAATGGAGGGAAAGGACTTACCGGCCGTGGGATCAAATCTGCGTGTAAGGTCATATTGAGCTTTGGGGGAGAGACCAGCCTGGTTTTTCAATACTACAACATGGTAGTTATATAAAGCATTGCGAATAGTTTTGAAGTCCTCCTCGCTGAGATGTTCTAGGTCAACGTTGTTGATCTCGGCTCCAAGGTTGAGAGAGGAATTCTCTTGTGAAGAGAAAGGCTTCACTTCTAAAGTCTTGACGGCCATTTGATTTTCTGGGGTTCAAATGTTATGTTGTGTCTGGAATATATATTAGAAGGAAGAAGATTTTGACCGGCGTTTGGCTGTATGTGATCGTGGAAGGTCAGTAATTTATGTATCCGAGTTGTGAGCGAGGGGCGACGGAAACGTCCGAATGGAGCAGGTTAAATTTATGCATAGGGAAGGCCGGAAAAGAACTGACTCCACGCGTTCCCCCGGCCGGTGCAAGAGTAAATCAGAATAACTTTGATAAGCCATTCTTGATTTGCATATGGTGAATTTGAGTGCTTTTAGTTGAATGTATTGGTGAGGAGGGGTTTATCAACACAGAAGATAAGAAAATCGGAGCTCGCCGCAAGACCCTTAAAGCAAGATGTGGAGAAGCTTTAATAAAACGTGCATCAAGAGCTGTTTATTCGTTATTGTTATCAATCAATTGAGGCAGGTCGTTATCATCAACATCCATATGTGTGAGTTACCAATGTTGGTCATGTGTTGGTGTTATCATTTTCTCGTTTTCTCAAAAATGCCTACCAAATCTCCTCTTCAGTCTTCGATATCAAAATTCAAAATATAAACAATTTCCAATCAACAATTACGATTCTTTAGCCTTTCCTCGTTCTCCATACACTCATCAGTCCAATCATATGAACAAAAGATCAATGAATCGATTTTCCAAGTTGCAAATCTTCTTGTTTGTTGAATCGAGGCGATCATCAAGCTCAAGCCACACAATGCAGCCTGTGGCGTAGTGGCGACGCTCCATTCATGGATCCATGGATGTCTATGATGACATTGATCTTGGAAATGCTAGGTATTTCATGAATCAAAATCATTGCTAGAGTGCCTTCCTTAAATCTGCATCGTTATCATCAAACTGGTTCATATGAACTTTCTAAGTCCTTTCAAATTTCCTACGCAGGTCAAAATATTCACCTACCTATTTCAATCTCGCCGAAATCTTCATATCATTCCAACATCAGCAAACATGAGTTGGATGGATTCGTGGTCGCGCCCCTCAAAACATTCTGCTGTTCCCCCACCTCTCTATTTAACGGCAGGAGAAAGCGTTCCTTACTGTCTAACATGTGGTCGAGTCATGAGTTAGCACCGTGATGAACAATCTTTAAGCTTTATCTAATATATCCAATAGGCACCAAAAAGGCCAGCAAAAAATCCAACAATGAGGTCAAATACTGTTCAGACAGGTGTCGGAACCGAAAACCGGGGAAAATAGATAGAAAGATTGAGCAAGCCATTGTTGCACTGTTAGACCAGGAGAAAGACTCGGGTCTAGAGAAGACTGGTGCCAAGGATCGTTTTGTGAAAGGAGACCATCGGATTATTGTTACCTGTGACGAAATTGAAGAGATTGTATTTGGGAGCCGATTTGATCCCGAAAAAGTTTATGGGAGAAGGAAAAATCGTAAAAGTCGAGCAATTGGAGGATCGAATGCTGATGCAGAATGGAAAACTGTTGATATGGAAAGTAGTGAGGACTCCGCTAGCGATGATGCACCTCATGAGCCTGTGAACACAAGAGCCGGGCCAATGATACGCCCACCACAGACTGAATCAGATGTCAATTTCAGTGTTGGGGGCGAGAGAGGTAAAGCTGAGAGAACGGAGGAATCAGCTTCGGATTTACAGAAGAAAGTTGATGGCCAAAAACAAGCGGAAGAAAGAGAGATGGTTCGGAGGGCAGCTAGGAGGGCTGTTGTCTTTGGTTTCATCGTGGAACAGCCTCTCGAACACAGCCCATCTCAAGCCTCTAAGGGCTCAAAGCATAAAAAGACGACAAGTTGGGAGGAGAATGTTGTAAAAGAGCCCATCAGGCGGAAATGCGAGGCTTTGATGCAAGGCTCAGTAGTTGAGCCAAGCTACGCCAAGGGAAACTGGTCTATAAGATGGCGAGAGTAGCTAGCTATCTCTTCTCATGAGACTCGCCGTTACTTCTATGCACTGAGGTAAGCACTTGCATAAGAGAGAGAAACCCAAAAAATCAGTTAGATTATATTGGACGTTATATGAACAAAATTCGAACCATCGCAAATTCAACTTTTATTTGACCATCGGGAGGCACATATTGGGGAGCAGCCAGAAAGTTCCGAATAGTCGCTACAACTTGAACTCTTTGCCTTGAAAATTATCAAGATGAGAGGGAGCAGGTAATCAAACTTTGAACAGACAAATGCGTTTGTCGAGATTATCGAGACTCAAAGCAAGACGGTGTTGAAACTTGATTATACAAACTCTACAGATTCTCTAAAGCTTGGGAGGTGTACAATTGCATAAGTCTCTAATTGTGCAAGGTCGGTTCCACTTTCCCCGGAATCACTTGTCATCTACTTGGGTGGCTTTTGTGATACATGCTCACTTTAATCTCGTCGCGCTCATCTTCTGCATGCATAATTCAGCAAAGGCAAGGTGTATCAAAGGCGCCACGACGAATTCATAAGATCATTAAATACAATTGGCCGCTTCAATCCTATGATTTCCTCCTATCAAAAACATGCAATGGGCCATTGAATGGTCGCAATTCACTAGCTTGCTTTTCAGACAACCAGCTTTCCGATATCACATCCATATTGAAAGGTGATAGGCCAATCGAGTGTTCTACGCTTCGAAGGAATGATGTGCAAGCCAAAAATCTGATTTAGTTATCACCCGCATAAGTATATGCAGGCTAATTCCATATCATCAACGCAACGGTAGCACTCGCGTATCTTCTACCATGATCGTAATTGCTGGCCTGTTCTTGGGGACCCTGTCAGATTCCATGACTCGAGCCAATTACTTGGTCTATTAACCCTCCCCATCCTATGATTACATCTTACCCCTCTTCAAAATCTATTAAGTAGTGGACGTTTCCACGGCAAAGGGCTATACATCGGATCAGATCATAGCTATAATGTTTTCCACCGAAAATGGCAGTTTCGTTCTTATTACACTTTTTTTGTGCTCAATTGTTTCTAAGATTGCTTGGGAGCTTTTCTTTTCTCCGTTGAGGCATTTCCCGGGCCCGGTCGCTGCAAAGTTCACGAACATTTATCGTGCATTTACAGTGTACTTAGGTTCCATGGACGAAACGCAAAGAAACTGGCATCGTGATTATGGCGTAGCTGTTCGAATTGGCCCAAAAACCATCAGTCTTAGTGATCCATCTTTGATAGGGACGATATATGCAACCAAGAATGCTTGGCTCAAGGTAGGTGCAAAAACTCCAATGGCCACAACCTTCCAACTTTGGCACTGACAATTCTTTGCTAGAACGAAATGTACAAGCCCAATGATGCTCTTATTGAAGGGAAACGGATGTCAAATATTTTTAATTCTAGAGATCCTGTGTGGCATGAAAAATACGTCAAACCCATCAGGGGTCTTTGGACCATGACAAAAGTTCTGGACATCGAGCCTTTGGTTGATGAAACTTTGGGGATATTCATCGATAAGCTAAGTGCGAATTTTGCGGATGAATCGAAGACATGCATGGTGGATGATTGGCTAGCGTACTGTATGCTTCATGCTGCCATAAAAGATTTCCAGTGCTGATCCGATATTCCATAACAGTTGCTTGGGACGCGGTGGCAAACATCAGCTTTGGACGACCATTCGGATTGATTGACCAAGAAAGGGATGTCGATAACATCCTTCTTGAATCCCAAAGGTCGCTTTACTACTTCGCCGTCGTCTGTCAAATTCCATGGATTGACCATTTTCTTGACAAGAACCCAATTATTCGGATTGGTCCCAGGCCTACTGTAACGGGAATCTTGTACTGCTTTAAGGTTGTTGCTCAGTATCGAGAAGAGCTCTTATCGATGGGTAACAAGCACAAACCCATCAACCACTATCTCGACAAATATTTCAAGCTTGAAGAAAGGCACCCGGACCTGATTAATGACAACCAAATTGTAACATATCTGATACTCAGCATTCTTGCAGGCGGTGACACGACCGCATCAACCATGAGGGCTGTTCTATACTACCTTTCCAAAAATGCATCCGCTTACACAAAACTGACCGACGAGCTAGACCATGCAAATCTCTCACTGCCAGCGCAATGGAAGGATGTACATAAGCTTCCTTACTTGAGTGCAGTGCTCCATGAGACTATGCGCATTAATCCGGGTTCTGCTATGATGTTAGAGCGAGTCGTTCCCGATTCTGGATTTACTCTTCCCGACGGAAGATTTATTCCCGGTGGAACATCAGTGGGTATAAACCCCGGAGTCTCGAATCGGGACCCTGAAACCTTCGGATCTGATGTCGATTCCTTTGATCCCGATCGCTGGCTGCAAATAAAGGGGGAGAGTCAAGAAGATTTTGAAACTCGTCACAAACAGATGGTTCAAACGGTCGGTTTCATATTCGGTGGTGGTAGTCGAGTATGCACGGGGAAGTATTTCGTTCAGCTGGAATTGTGGAAAACGATGGCTACTCTATACAGTATTTTCGATGTGAGTTCTTCAAGCTTTGCCCTTTCCGTATCAGACACCTCCGACCTATTTCAAATTTCTATCGCATTTGATTGCTGAAACTTGTTTCACTGTCTAGATAAAACTCGAGGGTCCCAATCATATCTGGAAACGTCATAACGCCTTCTTCACATACCAGTGGGATATCCCCATGAAGATATCCAGGCGGACTCGAGCTCGAACTTAATCCGACATGAACAACTTGAGGTAGTAGCTCGTGAAAGTAGATATAGAACAGCTAATATGAAATGATATTCGCCTCTGAAGAGCATACTCATTCTGTTCGGTTTAGATTCTTTTGCCTACTTGGAGTGTTAAAATGATGTTCCTAAGCCAGTTTCCTAGAATTGGTCAAAGGGTTGAGTTCACAGTTAGTCAGTCTATCTTTAACGAAAGTAAAACTTGCTATTGCTCAAAACTCCCTTGCATCAAAGTAATCAGGCTTTTCATCATTCGAAAATCAATTCCTTCTCTTCATTTTGTGCAGTTCTCAACATTGCTTGAGTTAGAGATCCGCTTTCCTGCCCATATTTAGGTTAATGCGGAGAAATGGACCGTAGCAACTGCGCTCCATTTAAGCTTCTCGAAAACCATTGCGTGCGATCATGCGACAATATGATTGTCTTGGAGCGTCACAATGTGGATTTGCACGCACTCCCAGCACTCCTATAACTGCCGCTCCAGACTCTATCGATGAGAAAAAAGGTGATTGATAAAGGAGTGAAGTTAAGAAAGAGAGTACCAGCCCATCTGTCAAAGTATGCTGTAAAGTAGTTGCACACTTCTAATGCAAGAACCGAAGGTATTCCCTTTTATCAAATATCGCATTCTAGTCATGCTGATTGATCTCTTTTCACTTTCATACCCTCACAAATAATCCATACGTGTCACATCCATCCATCCATCCATCAATTACTTCTGTAAAATCGACTCTCGTCTCATCTTCTATCCCCCACCCACAAAAAAATGGAGCCTGTCTACTTCAAACCAAAAGAAAGCAAAACGACAAAAGTTCAGCCTTTTCGGCTTAGTCTCCCAGTTATTCCAGTACTATATGGACCACTGTACCTAGTAACTATCTTCTTCCCATTTTGAAGCAGATACTATACCACTACGCCATGGGAGATGTGTTCGGATGCTAGGATCTATCTTGTTTGGGATTATGTATGTGCGATAGGTTTAGGATTCACTAGTTGGCTGGCCGGTGTGTATTGGGTATGATGTTTGGTAGTGCGAAAGACATTTGCTCGGTAGAGCTCAAACGATTCAAATGGGAGCTTTAACTCAATCATTGTTCTTGAACGTTTAAGCTCCACGTCGATACTCAAGAGTAGCATCTTTTCACCGTATCGAGAGAACTACATACAGCAATCAATTCAATATCGAACGAGTTTATAACCTCAACGAGATAATTTCGGAAAAACGCTGTATCAAACCGATTTTCCAAACTTGGTTTTGGATTGAGGTCCTTGTAAGACACAAAAGGGTAGCTACTAATGAAGACGGAGCTCTGGATGTTCAAAATTAGTTCCGTTTCGAGGGTATGGACAGCTGTTTGAACATACTGGATGAACATACTAGGTGAGGATAGTAATGTAGTTAAGTAATTTTACAGCCCACTGTCTAACACTCAGAATAACATCTAGGTGGCTTGCAACGAAGAAAGGAGAACCCAAAACAAAGTAATCCGTCTCATGACTGGGCGTATGATGATGAGTAGTTGAGGCTTGGGTTGAGTCTGACGCGAGTAACCCTACCTGGTTGCATCTACGTAGTCAACATATTCAGCCAATGAAGATATAGATCACTAAAGTTTTGATACTTTGCGTTAGTGGTAAGTAGAAAATTGCCAACGTTTTGGTAGATTGTAATGAGATCTTCCTAACCTTCTATCTAACTGGAGGGGTTGCTTGATTATGCCATCGAGAGACTGGCCCTCATGGATCTTGCTGCTTATGATGACAGACTAAAACATCAAATCTATTGGTTAAAAGCCAGTACATTGAAAATTAATCTCCTGTTCCAAAATCCTATAAAGTGTCATTGAATTTTCTGGAAGTGTTGATTGACTTGGTTATCACATAACTGACAGTCCGCACGACTGGTTATTTATTTGCTATCTTGAGGTTCACTGTTGGTTTTGTTTTGAGATAGATCGAGTAGAAGGTGCACTACTGACTTCATATCCTTCAATGCACTTCTGGAAGATTCCAGGGTCTTGTTCAAAATTATTAGTCCCAGAGCATATGGACACTCTTAGTACCAAAAGCAGGCGAGACTAGCAGCTTTGACGATAGCAAATGTTAGCTCCTTTGGCGTGCTAGTCGAATAGTGGTATCTGCCTTAGAAATACCAACCTCTTGAAGTAAAATAGTAAGCGAAGAAGGCATCTCGTGCTTGCAGATCGAATGATAGATGCAACAGACTGATTTAAATACAATTGACGACGCTTTTTTGGTGATCGATTTTCTTTTTAGATTCAAACCGGCTTATATCATCATACCTACAACAACGCAGTGGCCGTTTCGAACCTCACAGTTGATTGACTTCAGTTTCCTATGTAGTTCAAGATAATAAAAGACGATGAGCAGACCCCCAGCTCACTTACCTTTGTATATTTCGCAACCTCTAGATAGTTTACCATGAGATATCATTATTAGCCTTTTGATAATGACGAATGGGGGCATTCGACAAGCACATATCCAGAAAGAATATATTTCCAATTCACAAGATATTCTCAGGCAATAGTCTGACATGTTACCCGCTGAATGTTCTATTAGCTAAGAGCAAGAGTGCATCTGTCCATGGCTCTTCAGATAATGCATCTATTCGAAACTCAGCTTTCATCTTAACTCCAGCTATGAATCCGAGATTTTTATCCAGAACTTGGGAATCGGATCGAACAGTGTCTACTTAGACTTCAGGAGGCTAGCTAATTTCATTTTGGCCGGACGTTTCTAACTCGAAAAGCCTCAAATATTTTTATTGAACGGATGGACATGAAAATGTAATGTAAGCTTCCATGGCCAGGTTTCTTGATCAATAGTGCCATCACGCATCTTAAGAGGCCTCGAAGTAAGCGAAGAAGCAGCAGAAACCAATCACTCTCAATATTACCTACTCAAGCAAACCATAGATTCGTTTTCAAATACATACTCAAATCTCAAAAGATCGGTACCAATTTGAATCTCCTTCATGCTCACAATCAGAATTATCCATGTTGAATAACATCACGAGGAGCGGTCGAGTTTGAATCGTTAAAAAGTTCTTTCAATGGGCTGCAGAATTTCAATTCTTTCCATTTTCGCTTGTGGATTAGGATATGAGATCAAATTTTACGTATTTTTGGAGATTAATATGCAGGCACAGAAATCATTAGAGATAAAACAGTATTTGCAATTCATTTCAACACCTCGATATTTCCTTCCCTCAGCCATCACGGCGCTTTCTCGCGCTCACAACTGCAAACCCGGGATTTTCCAAGAACATCCTCCAATACTGGGGATCCTTTTTTACAACCTCAGTATCCTCAGGGCGTTCCGTTCTGATATCCTCAAGCCCGAAGGCTTCGTGCATTTTCGTGGAGCCCGAGTAACTAGCTTCCATCAACGTCGCCTCAAATTCGAGGGGCGATTCCAATTCGAGCACGTATCGCATCTTCACTCCTCCAGGAATATCTTCTATATCTTTGTACCTGAGGCCATATTTGCCAGTAGTAGGAACGATTCCCCTAGGGTCGCCACTCCTGACACCCACAAACCGTCCACCGGGCTTTAGATTCGCTACGACATTGGCCCACATCTGCTCAAGAGCTTTCTCGCTGGGTGCGTGGTCAAAAACCCAATTCGCCATGACAAGGTCATACTGTTTATCTTCGAGAAGATTGCCAAGGGGTTGAGTCAGATCGGCTTCGAGCCACTTGATCTTATCACGACCAAGCGATGCTTCAATCTCCTGCCCGGCTTGTAGCATTCCGGGGGTTATATCTACGAGGTCGACAGACTCTGCTCCAGCATCAAGGACTTGGCGTGCTCTGAGTCCAGAGCCACCGCCTAGATCCAATACCTTGAGGCCGGTACAGTCCCCGAGTGCTGAAGCCAAAAGCTGTGTTTCTAAGATGCCTGATGGAAGTGAAGCAATGTCATCATAGCCGTGTGCCTGGTTGTTGTACTCTGCTTTGAGTGTCTGATAGCCTGACATGATTGTGAAGCTGATTGAAGTTGAGAATGATTTTAGAGATTGATTTTGAATACGAAAACATCTTGAACATGGCTACCAAGGGCTTGATATATCCAGTATGGTTACAATGATGCGTGAGTTGTCAGTTGGTGCAATTATCCGGTGGGATTTTTAAGACCTTTAGCCACCCGACACTTGTATTCAATGGGATGAAATCTAACCAACTTGATTAGCTGGAGTATTCGTCGTCGGGTGCCTCGGCATATGTATTGAGTAATGCGTTATGCAAAAATCGAAAAGGGTGTCGAGAATTAAACTTGATCGGTTCTAGCGTGTGAGCTTCGTGGGGGAGCTCACACTTCCAGCAGCCGAATCCATTCTCTAGTTCACTTTGCAGCACATTATATCCCCCTCCCCCCTATGACCTCGATTCTATGGACGGCTGTAAGGCATCTTTCCATCGGAGGATGTTCCCGATGTTGCTTCCTTCATTGAAGCCCATATCCAATCGGTATCATACCCTAAGTAGATATTTGATCATCATAGATGCTGAATCATGTCATATATGCCATCCCATCACGTCGTGAAATTTAGAGTGTGACCATAGATCTCCTTTGGTGCCCACCTGTCTCCCTGTGAACGTCTCATAGCCATGATTTTGGCGAGTGTTGACAAACCAGCATTTCAAATAGCATTTCAACTTTCTGATTGTGATCTTGAACCTGTCTTACAATATCAGCAATGGTTGGGGTCGAAAAGGGGACTGTCGAAGAGGATACTGTCCTTCAGGTTGCTATTCGTTACCATCTTTGCTTACTCAGCGTTATTTGTTACTCGACAAACCAAACTTCATTCCACACAAAGATATTACAGCAACCAGATCCAATAATGGCATACTACATGGAAGAGGTGACATATAATAACACATTGTGTATGCATTTTCTATCTATTGTAGATAAGTGAGTCTTGACTCGAGCTCCTCACAAATGAAACCTACCCCTCACTAGGCAAGATTAGCGGAATTTGTATTAGCTTTCAAGCGAAAGTCTCTTTCTTTCCTTCCCGTTTTGTTCTATAATCGGAGCAACATGTAATCTTCATCTTCGTATGAGGTAAAGTCAATCCAGGGCGGTGAAAACTAGGTGCTTTCTAAACAGCTTAGAGTGCATTCATTGGTTTATTCACCCCCGCGCCCTTTCTTCAATGTTCAAACCCCTCACTTCCGCCAATTTACGATCCACTCTTATCTCTGTCCATGTACTCCACGAATTAGCCTCATCCTAACATCAAAAGTACTCTCTCATCTGCCTAATCTTTTCTGAACTGATCTTAGAATTCTCAATCATCCGTGAACCAATCCTCATTTAAAAGATGTCAGCCTCAGAAGCAGTCCCTCCCGCCAATGTTGAATCCATAGGCCATCTCACCTCCTCCCATCTTGCCAGCATTCCAGATCCACCAAAGGCCAAAAATCTGAATGCATCACACATCCTCATCACCAAAACTACCTCTCCAAGACCTGTTCCCGAACCTGACAGTAAAGAAGTATGGGCTTCAAAAAATTGTACTGATCACATGATTACTGTGCGATGGACGGCAGATGAAGGATGGCAGACCCCTGAGATCAAACCCGTAAGCTTGCTAACATCTTTTGTTCCTATCCTTCTCGAATATCTCTGTGAAAACGGTGTAATACTGATGTGAAAATAGTATGGGCCGCTGACAATGATGCCCACAGCATCCTGCCTTCACTATGCAACTCAATGTTTCGAAGGCATGAAAGTCTATCGTGGATTTGATGGGAAACTACGTCTCTTCAGACCAGACAGGAACTCAAAACGACTGTTAATGTCTGCTCAACGAGTGGTCCTTCCAGCTTTCGATCCCGTAGAATTAGAGAAGTTACTCTTGGCTTTTATGGCGGTCGACGGTCCTCGTGAGTGTTGATTTTGACTTCAGTCAGTATGTGACTCAGTGGGATAAGATACTGATATGTATTAGGATGGCTACCCAAATCTCGACCGGGAACATTTCTTTATGTTCGCCCTGCTATTATTGGGGACGGGGAAGAGCTTGGAGTTACTTCTCCCTCTGAAGCTTTACTATTTGTCATAGCTGTTCCATGGCCAGACCTATCGGGTACTCCTCCGGGGGCACAGCCTAAGCCTCCAGGACTCAGATTACTTGCTTCGTAAGTCACATCTTGAGCTACTTTACTACTAAACAGCTTAATGGATCTGTTGGGGCATGATAACTAGGCTATTATTAACAATTTTATAGTAAAGAGGACACCCGCGCTTGGCCTGGAGGCTTTGGATATGCTAAAGTTGGAGCGAATTACGGCCCAGCATTTGTAGCTCATGTAAGTTTGCTTGGCCATTGATTATTATTGGAAGTATTTCCATCTTCAAGTGCAGATTTTACATCGAAACCCAAGATTATTATTTTGTCTTGTAGGCCCCTTGGTTTTATGTCGCCTTGTTGTTCGCTTAGAGCTTCATGAGATACTTAATTTGCACCTGGAGCACCTCATTGTTTCCATTATTCTCATTGCTCCAAAACTCTTAATTGTCAAGGATTTTACTTCCCATTCGATTACATAGCATTGGCTATCTCTCTTACCTATCTCTGTGTTGTGTTACGAGGGAAGATACCTTGTGCAGGTTTAAGCTAATCACATCTTTAGATGGCGGGTCGCAAGCTCGGTTATGATCAAATCCTTTGGCTCTTCGGCCCCGATTATCAAGTCACCGAAGCCGGAGCCAGTAACTTCTTCCTCGTTGTACGTATCCTCGCCACGAAACGTAGATTCACATCATCCCTTCATCCTTTCCTTTAAATCGCATCCATTGCCCATCCTTCTCTGATATCATACCCTAACAACCCACTAGCTCCGCGACCCCAAATTCCAAGCCCTCCAGCTCCTCACCGCCCCTCTAACCGAAAAACTAATCCTCGATGGCGTCACCCGCCGAAGCGTCCTCGATCTCGCTAACGAACGCCTATCCCCATTTTCTAAATCTCTACCTTCTGATATCAAACCGCTAGAAATTGTCGAAAGAACATATACTATGTTAGAAGTAGAGCAGGCACACAAGGAAGGAAGAATCGTCGAGGCTTTCTTGAGCGGAACTGCTGTAAGTTTTCCTCTCTTCCCTCCCCTTCTCATTCCCACGCACTCACAAGGCCAACACAAACGGGGATAAATGCACCCACCGTCTTTCTCATCTGTAACTCCAATCCCCTCGTCCTTGTCTGCCCACAGAAACTAATCTCCCCCTCCCATTAAATAGTATTTCATAACCCCCGTGTCCGCAATTTCATTCCGAGATCGCAATATCGAGATCCCTATGCAAAACGCAGCTGGTGATAGTGGCGTTTATGCCCAGATGATCAAAACTTGGCTGTACGATATTATGTATGGGAACGTAGAACATGAATGGGGTGTCGTGGTTGACGAGGATGAATGATCATAATGTTACATGGGCACTGAATAACGACAATTGCTTAGCTGGCTTAGAAAATTGTTGTGGTTATAGACGGGAGTGATATAGAGGTGAAAGGGATCAAAAGGAGGCGGAAGAATGGGAAGACGTGATAGAAGATTAAGCTATACGATTCATAGATTGACAGATGGATTTCTCATAGTTAGATATTAATGCCCCAAACAAGGATCTATATCAAAAAGTAAAGTCAAATATTCATTCGAATTATTTTGTGCGCCTAAAATACAAATTGTAGCTCCCTAGTTTGCATGTCACTCAACTTTCAACCATAAACTCCCAGTCCATTCGCAAAAGCTCAAGGGTAATTGTCAGGTACTTTGAAAACATAGCAAAATGCATGCAAATACGGAGGTTTCTGATCCCACATTGGTTGGAAAATCCCTCTTCAACTAGTTCTTCTTCCTATTCCCCGCGGCTTTCATTATTTCGTCCCTTCCTATTTACGATTGGCTCCTGGTTGAGCGTTTGTTGACCTCTGCCTTAACAGCATCAGTTCCTGATGCGACGGCCTCAGAGACCTTGTCTTTGGCATCAGCAGCGGCATCCTTGGCCTTAGCGGCTGCTTTCTTGACTTGTGGTGGAGGAGTAGATCCGCTCATGCTAACAATACCGACAATGATGGCAATGAGGGTGACAAAGACGGCACCGATACCGGCAGCAGCCTCAGGGACGAACTTGATAGCTTGGATGGGGTCATTTTGAGCGATGGTGAGGAACAAGTCGAGCTTCTCCTTAACGTAATGAACTGGGTCATCAGCGAAGACAAGGTCGGATGGAGACTTTGGCTTGTCCTCGGGCTTTGGAACGGACTCGAGTTCAATCAATTGTTCGATGGGGTGCTTCTCGTTGAAGGTCTCATCAGCGAACTTAGCGGCATCCTCAACAGAGTGACCAATGTAAATGTTATCGAAGAGAATATCGCTTTGCATAGTCCAGATTTCGAAACCGATCTGTGATGATGTTAGTGTTGTGAGTTAAAACGAGAAGACGAGTTACTTACAGCTCCCATTGGCTCAAGGTTGGATGGGGTCTTATCTTCATAGTAGTCTGGGTTCTTGATCTTGCGTGGAGCCCAGACACCCTTGTAGGCTGGGTTGTCAATGTAAGGTGCGGTCCACTTGCCCTTGTAAGCTGGGTTCTTGATCATTGGCTTCTCCCATTTACCACATCCGGAAACGTCGTCACACTTTGGGTTTGGTACGGTAGGGGCGATCCAGTCTCCATCCTCCTCATCATCCCAATCCTCTGGCTTTTGTGCCTCTGGGTCTGGGATGCTGAGAGGCTCATCCTCCAACCAATCCTCAGGCTTGGTAGCTTCCTCATCGACGATTTCGAATGGTGCATCCTCATCCCAGTCCTCGGGCTTCTTAGCTTCTGGGTCTGCGATACGGGCCTCGTCAACCCAGGTATCTGGCTTGGAGTCCTTAGCATCATCAATCTCCTTGGGTGGGTTGAATGCTGGAACGAAGTCGTCGGAGAGAAGGTTAACCTCCTTAACTTGCTCGCCATCCAACTTGATGATGGCAGTGTTGTTGGGGTGAATGATCAAGGTGTAAAGTTCGGTGGTCTTGAGGATTCTGGCTGCTGGTGCAGGAGTCATATGCTTCTCCTCATATTCACCAGTCTTTGGGTTCTTGTGGTTGATGATAAGGTGAACCTTGTTGGTGGTACCACACTTGTCTGGTCCGAACATGATAACATATGGAGATGCGTTGGAGAACTCCTCTTGGTGAAGAGCCTTGTTGTCACGGAGAAGCTTCAAGTATGCTCCACCGCACTCAAGACCATCTGGCTGGATGTTAGTAATGCTAATTGATATGTTGGAAATAATTTATACTGACTTTGCATCTTGACCTCATATTGAACAACGAGGGTCTTTCCCTTGTTATCAATCTTCTTGGGGAATTTGGCGGAAATGGCGTGATGGGCAGCTGGGTTCTTGACAACGAGACCCTTATCTCCCTCCATACCCTTGAAGACGTGGGGTTCCTCTACAGCCCACTCTCCAACATAAGCCCATTCTTCCTCTTCCTTGTCGGAACCCTTGGTGTCCTTTTTGGCGTGGGATGGCTTCCATCTTGTCTCCCAGTCATCGGTGAACTGTTCGAGGAAATCGGCAGTTATTTTGGTAGGCTGCAAGAGAATTGATTGTTAGAGGCCGTCTTGGAAAAAGCTGCCAAGATGCATGGAATGTGTAGGTTAATAGAAGCTTACAGTGAAGGTGGGAAGCTCAATGCCAGTTGAGGTGGCAGACGAGACTGATGAAGAAGCTTCAGTAGCAGCACTTGATACTGAGGAGCTTGCTTCACTGAGTACAGATTGAGCATCGGCATTGACAGAAGTAGCCAAGAGAGCAGCTGCTGAGAGGGCAGCTGTAGTATGAAAACGCATGATGAATAGAAGAGAACTGGGTTCTAATCGACCTTTGGATTGACAAGAATAGTTCTACGACCTTGAAGAATTGCTTCCAGAGCTCAATGGATGTTAAAAAAGCAGAGAAGGATAAAAAGCGATTGATGCGACTTTTATGGTCCTGGAGCCAGTGCTAGGAATTGAGAATATGCCACAGTGTCCTATATTTTAACGTTTACTCGTTTAGGTAAGGTTTACACCAAGAGACTGTCTAGGTAATGACAAGGTTTGGGTTTCCCCTCACGAAATGGATTACGGAAGCTTTTACGATAGATAGTGGAATATGTATTATGTGACGATGGATCAGTGAATGCTCGACGGGATTATGGTAACATGAATAAACAGATATCAATTGATGATACGTGTTCGCATTACGGATTACGGATTACGACAGACGTTGAGTTGTCTACCGATGGAGATTGAGTCAAGTTCAGAGAGAAAGAGCTCTTGGATTGGGTATATATCAATGGACAAGCACTACATGACACACTAATCTGTCTACATCCATCCTCTTATGTATGATCCAGCTCTACCTATGTCCTCTTATCTATGATCCAGCTCTCCAGCTACCTATGTTAACATGACACACTTTACCTCCTCCATGTTGCATCAATTCATCAATTCCCAACCTCCTCTTCATCAGCTCCAACACCGGTACTGCCTTATTCCATCCCTCTGCCTCCTCAATTCCGAGACTGTTCGATTTCTTTCTATCAGATACCCTATCCGGGATAAGTATCCACCGCTATCCTAGGCTGAGTGCAGGGTCTACTTGTCAGTCCATGCAGCGCTCAGCAGTAGAAAAATTGAGAAAAGAGGGGCAAAGCCAAGAGGAAGCTTGCCTCGAGCTTGCCTAAATACCTAGTAGGTATTTCCCCACCAAAATGTCACTAACCAACAAATTACACAGCATCATTTATTTAATTTTCTCCATATCGTACACAATCCAAGATTGTCATTTTACCTTGAGCCTACCAATTGAACATCCATCTTGAATTATACGGGCAGCATTTCTTACCAATTCATGTACATTTCACATATACCGCACAGCAATCATGACTACCCAAAACCAAACTCAAGAATTGGAGAATAATGATCATCTCATCATATCCCAAGATTCTCAGCACCCCGCGAATCTAATTCCAGAACTCTGCGCAAAGTTTTGGCATCTAGGATGGGTAACCGGTACAGGAGGAGGCGCCAGTATTCGCAAAGAGTATGCCCGCCCTCCCTCTCACTCCAATCATAAACTGACCTTCCCAGTGATCTAGTATACCTTGCGCCATCTGGCGTCCAGAAAGAACTTATGAAACCAGAACACATTTACGTCCTCGATATCACCAAACAACTTGATCCCAAACAGCGCATCTACCTCCGTTCACCACCCAATCTCAAGCCTTCCCAATGCACCCCCCTTTTCATGGCTGCATTCACCAAACGAAACGCAGGTTGTTGCATCCACACGCATTCAAAATGGGCAGTCCTCATTACCCTACTCCTAGAATCCGCACCCAATACCACAATGTTCGAAATCAACAATATCGAGCAGATCAAGGCATTTGGAAAAGGCTATACGAAGACAGGAAATTTAGGATATCACGATACGTTGCGCATTCCAGTTATTGAAAATACACCCCACGAAGAAGATCTGACCGAGTATCTGGAAGAAGCCATGGAGAAATATCCGGATACGTACGCGGTTTTGGTAAGGAGACATGGGGTTTATGTATGGGGCGAGTCGGTACACAAGGCGAAGACTCAGTGTGAGAGGTAGGTTTTTGGTTTCACTATTTATTTTGCGTGACTTGAATGATGCTGATATCCTATGTAGCTTGGATTACCTTTTCCAAATTGCGGTCGACATGAAGAAATTGGGGTTGCCATGGTTGAGTGATGTTAAACCAATTGCTTGAAGGACTTCCACCGTTCGAGTTGCTATTGTTTCGGAGATGAAATTATGATTCGAAAGAATTAGAGATACCCTTTTTCTTACGCTATATTTTTCCAGGACGTAGATATGATGATCAGAAGTGTCATTTGGTTCATTTCTTTGACCACTGGGCTCGAATTTACTATTGATACGATGTTATTATTGCATATTTTATATCCCTTAGAGAGCTTTGTATTGTTGTTCAATCTAACCATCTCCCTCGGTCGAATCCAGATATTCTCTTATACCTCCAACCTCCAACTCCAACGCCTTTGAAAAACGAAACTGTCCTCGCAATCATCATCGCGACTCTCCCTCATCCCAGAAGAAGGTATCCCCACCTCCTTGATTCGCCAACTTCCTGTCTCTGTTAAAAATCAGCTTTTGTTCGTTATGTGCCATACCATGCAATGCCATGAATTCATAGATCTACACCATTCACTCTGCATAAGACAACAAAAATGTAAAACCCAAAGAAAACTTGTAAAGCACAGGTAGAAAGTGAAGGAAACAGCTAATAAGGTAGGTAAACATCCACAGTTCAGGAAAAGGGAAAGAAAAAATTACTCAATATTCACATTTCCGGATCATCGTATCGATCATGGACATGCCCGCGTAAACTCTCTCGGTCCTGATGCGTAGCTAATTCGTGCGGTCCTGACGATGAAGCGTGGGGGTGGAAGTGATTTGAGATTCCCGGGGAGGGGGAGGATCTTTAAGAAGTCAGTGGATGATACATTGTATGTAGATAGATTTTAAAAATCAGGAGGGGGGGGGATCAGAAATAATGCACCTCAGTCCTCTCAATCTCTCGCTCTCCCTTTCCCGTTCCCACCTCTCTCCCATCCCCATTTGCACACCCAGAGATCCAGTCATCCCAGGACTATTCGGTAAACTCACATTCCCACCCGAATTCACATTCCCTTGTTGATAATTCGGACTCGCTCTTCCCTCAGCTCCTCTCCCACTCCCACTCCCTCCCAAATTCAACGGCGGAATAACCATACCATATTCATCCGCCCCCGGACTCCGACTGCGACTCCGTCCATAGCCCTCACTGCCAATATTCGACTCAGAAAGATGCGAATGATTTTCGCTTCCGGCGCCAGAAAATTGACCCAGCCCGCGAATTTCATTTTCCGTCATGAGATGTTGAGGTTTATTGTAATATGTTGTTTCAGAAAGAGTTGCCGAGGGCGCGATATAGGATTGGAGGTTGGGACCACCGGGGTGATGCGGATTGGGGTGAGTATGGGAAGTCATGTTTGAGGGACGGGAGTTGTGATGGATTATTTCTTTGATGGTACGTTGGCGGCCGCAGAGGTAGAGGAGAGCGCTGGCTAGTAGGACAAGCGCGGATGCGCCGATGGCTATTCCTGCTATAGCGCCTGGGGATAGCTTAGAGGAAGTGGGAGAAGAGTGAGAAGAGTCTGTAACGATGATTGTGGAAGCGGAGGTGGTGGTGCTGGGAGAGTCGCCTGAGGACGAGGTAGATGTCGGACGAGCAGTCGAAGATGAGGATGAAGTGGCTTCGACGGGGAAGTTTCCACCAGGACTAAATTGTAATGAGGAGTTTTTTGCGTATTCTAATTGATTTGTGAATGTTTGAGTTGAGTTCTAATTTCAACAATGGTGAGTATTCGTAACCAAATCTTGCACAGTGATATGAAATGGTTGAACGTACGGCATTAATTACACCAATCATTCCATCCTCATGGCACGCTCCTGGAGCTGAACAGTAAAAGAAGATCGGATTCGTATCATTGACAACGACTTGAAATTTCGGAGGCTAAATACTCTCAAGTTAGACCATGCAATGGCACTTCCAAATATTCTCCATGAATGTACAAACATCATTTAAAACCACATTGATCGGATGGAAGCCACTCCAGAACCCCCGCTTGTTGATGCCCGTAACTTCATACGGAATACACGCTCTATTGCTTCCATATTCTGCTCTCGCAACCGAGTGATTTTGAGGATAAAATCGGAATTCTAACAGGTCATTCATCGATTAGCATGACGCGCTATTCTTCATACCAAATTCAACATGAAGACTCCTTTCGCAAAATGCATACCTATCACATCGCTAACATTCGCACTCAATTCCGTCGGTGTAAACTGCAATCCTTCTATGCCAACCGAAAACACATGCGTCGGCACTGCACTCGACGTGGTGCTCGACTGCGCCGTAACCCTATCCCCACCCAGAACGAGTAGCGCAAACCATGCAACTAAAAATCTCAACATATTTCATATAATCATATCGGACGCTATGCTATGTATTCCGGAAGAAACATCAAACCAAGACACGAACAAATACGGAAACAGAAAGAGAGAGAGAAATCTAGGTAGTAGAAACGGCAAACATGGTAAGTAAGCAGAGTCATTGTCCTGCAATCGCTAATTCGAGCGGGCCAACAAGATTTCCATGAAAATTACGCCCAAGTGAGTTTTTGCTCTCTGAGCAGCCAGCCAAGACTTCATGGCTGTTTGCTGTCAGCTTTTTGCCTATCAATATTTAGACCTCTCGGGAAAAGTTCCTTGTCCGCCACTGCTAAATTCAGAAAATCTGTGGCCTGTATGTCAATTTCGGACTTCCTGTTATGTAACATGGCTTTCTAATAGCTTGCGTTTGCTCTCACAGTCCATGCATTGCATCGGTGTTGATCTCTCCAGGTACATCATGAAGGTTGGCTTCCTCTTGACTCCTTGATTGTAGAGCATGGTAAGATGCGTGGCTTGAAAATCAAGACCAAAATGCGAGTGTCAGCATCTGAGAAGCCCGGCGTCCAATCGGTGCTGATTGCCAAGTTAAGCTGAGATCAAGAAAGCTTAGGCTGAAGAAAATATAACATTTGAAAATTGAAATGTCTCTCCGAGGTATCAGAAAGTCCCAAGAAGCATGTTAGTCAGGTTCTAAATCTGTTTTTGATGTTTATATTGCATCGTACATTTAGATTATGTATTTAACTCGAGTCCAATGAAAGGTACCCTCAACCCTAACATCGCACTCTACTATCCACAACCTCTGCAAAGCCTCACTCAATTCACGCTTCTTGAGTTCATGGTGCCATTTTTGTTACCATACCGGGAGCAAAGCTTGCGACGACATCTCAATGGCCGTCTCTAATTCCGCGAAGGAGGTAATGTTCTACCATAAGCAGGTACAATGTTAATCTGCCAATCATCCACCTTCTCATACCACACGCTCAAAAGTTTTCTGTATCGGTTTCGCAGCCTATTATTAATCAGCATGATAATTACGATCCTCAGAATATGGCCGTAACAGGGTCTAAACTCACATCGATGAACTTTTCCAAATCTTTGTCAAGATTGGCTAGATCATCCTTCCTCTTCTTATTATCGGCAATCAAGCCTTGTTTCTTCTTCAAAAGCCCTTGTCTCTGTTCCTCCAACTTTAATCTCTCCTGATGTTCATGATCTATTCTTGCAATCATAAGCGCATTCTCATCAGCGTCAGCGTGTTCAGGATGTTGCGCTAAGAATTCGTCGACTGGTATCAGGGGAAGTTGCTGATATTTGTGACTGTAGAAGATAGCATTAGCGACATTGCCCTGGTTTCATACTTATGAATTGGCCGGGAACTAACTCGTATGATTCGCAAGCAGCAATTTCCCCTTGTAAATGCCGCTGTTCATAGTACAGATTTTGAAGTTGTA
Source organism: Botrytis galanthina (assembly GCA_004916875.1). Taxonomy (NCBI): domain Eukaryota; kingdom Fungi; phylum Ascomycota; class Leotiomycetes; order Helotiales; family Sclerotiniaceae; genus Botrytis; species Botrytis galanthina. The sequence goes on from PQXL01000001.1 coordinate 147,028, forward strand.
AATGTAGCCTATCTACTTCTTGGCGCGCTTCTGCGGTTAAAGCTTTTGTTTCTCGTGCGCCGGCATGAGAATCACGATGTAGACCTCTCAATTGTGCGAGATATGTAAGGAGCAGTTTCTGTTGTTTAGAAATCTGTAATAAAACTTCGTTCGACGGAGGGGAGGTTGTAGATGCAGCCGATACGAAGTCTAGAAGAGCAATTGCTTGTTCCCGCGTCTGATTCGAAGTTTCAAGTGCAAGCTTGAGGGATGGGTCTGTAACTATCTCTTCGATAGCCATTATGGTGAAATTTGTTATTAGGATTTGGAATTGAAATAAGAATCGAAGCTGTAACTTATATAGTGGTTTGCGTGAAGGATTATTTGTTGGAGAGAAATTAAAGTACAGCCTTCTCGTTCAATAAGGCTGAATCCGAAGCTATCCTAGTTCTAGCCTCATTTCGCATCTTACATAACCTGATAACGAGCTAGCAAAATATATTTCTTGGCAGCCCCGACCCCACCATCGATTGGAACTTGTCGACTTTTTCTCCCGCAGGTATTAATTATATCAGCCCGATTGCAGACAGCTAGTATGTTTATATAGGTAGGTATATATTGTTTTCAATATTTGATTACAAATAAAGCATTTATTATTGCAAATTGGTATTTTTGTAATCTTGATTAAAGTTATTGAATCTATTTGATTATTAAAAATGATATAATTCTAAATATTATTATAATTATTATATAGTATTACAATGATAGCATTTTCAATCATCTGTTCAATGCAAGTATTCTATTTCATTCATATCGGGGAGGGAGCTTGGACCATTTACACCTCCCGCCACTCAGGCTCGCCGGGGCCGTTTCAGACCTAATATAGAAGGGGCAGAACGGTAGGATGGTACTTTCCGTGTAAGAAGGAGCTTTTTCGATATGAAAGCTGTATATATACCTATTACATACACTGGGACGTACACTTGCTCCATTTAATCGTTAATTGATAGTAATCTTAATTGATAGCAGAGTTTCTCGGAGTCTTATTTCTAACTCACGTTAACACAATGGCGTCGTCTACCACTCCTACTCCTGCATCCCAGCCCACTCGTGCTTCTTCCAGACTAAAGCCTTGGATACGATTGAATAGGCTCTCTTATTCCCAGTTACCCGAGGCAGGTATAGGCATTGAAGCAGTTAGTGGAGCCATACGACCGTTGAACGGTAGTGATCATCCTACTAGAAATGCGAAGACATTCATCACGGCAGTACTCGAAGAGGCGATCCCGTTTCTCAACGGAATGGTTCAGAATGAACCACCCTGGAAATTGCTCAAGTCCAAGGCTGGCGTTCAGTTGTATAAGCGCGTCGTCTCCAAGGAAGAACTAGATTATTGCAATGGGACACACGATAAAGCAACAAAGAAAGCAAATGAGGAAGGGGAGACTTGGTTTGCCAGAAGAAGTATTCATGAGAACAAAGCAGAAGCAAACACAGCTTCTTGGGACGAATTTACTCTCCATATCAAGCAAGAACACTTTGAGAGAGAGAAGGATTGGTGTCACTCTGTGCTCGCCAGTAGCAGGAGAGCTATGTACTGGGAAACGAGCGATTTGGAGATTGTGGCTGGTGGAAAGCAATGGAACAACATCTCAATGGAAGTTGTAGAAATGATTCATAAGCCCCCGGTTGTCTCTGAGCGAAGGTTTCCCGAGGTACTGATTACTGCATCACTTAACGAACCTGGACAGAGTGAATTTTTGGTTATTTCAATACCCATAACCGATTCAGCCAATGTTCGGTCACAAAATCCCAGCTTTCAAGAATCCGGTTTCGCCTCCGCCAAAAAGAAAGGTCAAGTTGTGGGTGCCTACGCATCGATTGAACGATGTTGTCTTCGTCCCAATCCTAGTAGTACAACTGGGGAGATAGAATGGATAATGGCAACTGCTGTAGGAATCCTCTATAAATATTTGTGCTGTAACATTACTAACTGATGTAACCTTATAGTCAGATGCCAAAGGTTGGATACCTCAATTGATACAGAAGCCCAATATACCAGGCCAAATTCAAAAGGATGTGAGCATGTACATGCGTTGGGTCGAGGATCAAAGGAGACCAATACCTGACGTTCTTCCGCAATGAACAGAATGACAACAATGATCGTAGACGGAGAGTCAATATTGATCGAAAAAGCCCAAGGACCGATTTGATCAAAAAATGTTCCTGCATGACGGAGTCAATCCTCCAACGGCGATGAAAGATCCTGATGAAGGTGTTTCCCAGCATTATCTAACACTTTGTTTGGGTTTCAGAAATTGAATGCTTTTAAGCGTGGATGGTTTTGCTTGCTGGTAGCAGCATGAAGCGATATGCGAAAGGGGGACAGGGGATCGTTAATGATTGCTATTCTTATAAATAACAATTCAAGCGTTTATTTCACTCCTCTGAGCCCAGAGCTCTTTTATTGCCATCGATGTTCCCTGAACAATAAGTTTGTGCTCCTCTGCGTGCATTCTCGCCTCAAGTTCCTCTAAAGATTCAGAACTTTTGCACTCCACTTCTTTGACCACGATTGGTGTTCCACGATCAACTTCACTGATCACATAATGAATCATGAGGCCCGTCTTGTTATTCTCCAACTTGCCCTGTTCAAAATCATTGAAAGCCCGTCCAATAGCATTAGCTCCATCATATTTGCCTGGAAGTGCTGGGTGAAGATTTATGATGGGTATCTTTTTAGCAGTCAGGGGGTCAATGAAGGTTGGTGCGAGAATATGCATCCAGCCAGCACAGATAATCTAGTGATTGTTAGAATTGTTACAATATGGGGGAAATGAAAAGTAATTTGAAGACTAGAGACGGTCTGGATGTTGAAAAAATCAAGGGGAATAGTAATGAAAGTGGTCACCTACGATATCAGGTTGTTCTGAAATCACGAGATCCGCAAGGTCCGCATCATACTTTTCTCGTGCGGCTTTTATCACTGCGGGGTCCTTCTCGTCTTTTTTATGGTATTTTCCCGTCAACAAATTGTGACATGTTGTTGGGATGCCCGCCTGTGCTGCACGAGTAACTCCATACGCCGCCTTTCTATTTGTGATAACTCGAATTATCTTCAAATACGGCAGGGTGATTTCCGAGTCATTGGTCCCTTGCGAAGCATCAATGAGTGCCTGCAGATTGCTGCCATTCCCAGAGATGAGAACTATGGCTTTGGTTGGAGGAGGTGACATTTTTGCGTCGTCAAGATGGAATTGCCTGGTGAGAAGGTTGTGTGTTGATGTTAAGTTTTGTTAATATGGTTGATTATAAACTCCAGCTATATAAGTTACTGTAGAAAGCGTGTGTGGGCCTGCCTGTGACGAGGGGTGTAAAAGGAAATAAAAACTGTGAGGTGGGGAAATGAAATATGAGAGTCGGGGACTACTTGGTGGAGTCTATGGCAATTTAGGGCTGGACTAGTAATAAGTAAAGAAGTACAAGTATACTGTAGACAAAGTTCTTCTTAGATTTATAATTATTTGATTCCAAGACTTTATAATATAGCTAATAGTAAATAGACTTGATTGATATCTCTCTTACATATTTCTACCCAGCAATTCTTACATTTGCTCACAGAACTCCTTATAATTTATTTCACAACCTCAAGCATTCGATAAACCTATCATTTGAGCTTATTAAGCATTATTTACTAAATGAATGAGGTCTAATAAGGTCTAATAATTTAAATAAATCGATCCGAACGCACCCTAATTAGATAGGTATCTACTTGTAGAGATAGGTAGATTGCAGCATCACCAATAAGCTCAACCTTCAGCTCCAACTGCCTAATTAATTGATCAATGCACCTACCTCCCTCCCTCCCACCCTCATCCACCCCACCAAAAACCCCTCCGACTTCTCCAGACCACAACTAACAAATCATTCATCCACACATACAATCAAACCATCAATCGCACAACTCAATCCTCAACCAACCCACCCACGCACCCTCAACCCCAAACCCGAAAATGGACACCTCCCTCAAAGGACCCGGCCAAGCCCAAAAACACGACGGCAGCGCCCTCCGCATCGGAATCGTCCACGCGCGCTGGAATACCTGTGAGTACCTTCCACCCGCCCCAGGCCTCCCATCCCCCTCTCCCCCCTTCAAGCCCAGCTCGTACCGTACCGTACCTTACCACATCACACCACTTACTAACCACGCCGCACGCAGCCATAATCGAGCCGCTGCTCGCCGGCACAAAAAAGACGCTCTTGGCCAGCGGCGTCAAGGAAGCGAATATCGTCGTGCAATCCGTGCCCGGGAGTTGGGAATTGCCCATTGCGTGTTCCAAGTATGTGATCTTTTTATTTCATTGCTATTAATCCATTCGTATATACACGCATACACACATACATACATCCCTTGCATCTCGCATCTCCCATGAATCATAAACCATGAATCATCCCTCCCTCCCTTCCCCCAAAATCCACACGAACAAACAAACACACAAAACTAACCACCTCCTCCCTTCCCCTCCCCAGACTCTACTCAGCCTCTCAAATCCAATCCACGCAAAGCTCCTCCCTCTCCGCCGGCGACCTCCTCGGCTCCTCCACCACCGACCTCACCTCCCTCCCCACGCAATCGCAAACCGCCGCCTCCACCGCCCCCTTCGATGCCATCATCGCCATCGGCTGCCTCATCAAAGGCGAAACCATGCATTTTGAATACATAGCCGAGAGCGTCTCGCAAGGTCTCATGCGCATCCAATTAGACGCAGGTGTTCCTCTTATTTTTGGTCTCTTGACGGTTCTCACGGAGGATCAAGCGCTCATGAGAGCGGGTGTGGGTACAACCGAGAAGGGGAAGGGTCACAATCATGGAGAGGACTGGGCTGCCGCCGCTGTGGAATTGGGTGTTAAGAAGAGGGAGTGGGCTGCCGGAAAAATTGCATGAGGGGGAATGCGATGCTATTCATATTTTGGATTGAGTGATGAAGGAAAGAAGGAGTATGGATTATTGGATGATTGGAGCATTTGATGTGACGCTTTGCTTCTAGATTTGATTCACCAAGGACCGCATATGTTTGCACTGAAAAAAGAATGGTAAAAAAAAAGTCGTTGATTAATTGGCGGTATGTGTTCGATCATTAAAACAAAAAGAAAGATCAAAAAAGAAACCCGCCCAAATCTGAAGAAAATTATATTACTACTATACAAGCAGTCATGCCATAGGTATGATTTCCAGTTCAATGCCCCAAGTCTTACAACGCCAAAGTTTTCATGCTATATATCACAAAGCTATCCCCTTCAAATGCACATGCAGAAGCATCTAATAGCGAGTTATCCACCCATGAGATTATTATTGCGTGTAACCAAGCATTTCCGAGAGACCGCTAGTATCCTTTTTTGATTTCCAAATAGACTTCTTCTGCTCTCGTTTCTTTTTCATTTCCGCCCACCCTTCCTCATCATCTTCATCATCATTATCTACTCTCTGAACAGTCTTGATTGTCGAGGCATGTTTGCTGTCCCAACCACCGATTGCACCAGACATGGTCGCGGTTCTTGATTTAGCATCGGTAAGAGGAATCTGTGAGACTGGTCTATATCGACCAGGCAATCCAACATTGCTTCGTTCGGATGGCGCTATTGATGGAGCATAACCGTTGCCTTGAGCGTGTGCCGATGGTATGAATCCTTGGCCATTTTGTTGCTGCAACCAAGGCATGCCACCAGGTTCAAGCATACTCATAGTACGTTGTGCGCTTCCGGGTCGTAAATTTTGGGCCGAGTTACTAGTAGGCAATTGCTGACTTGAAGGTCGTTGCATCTCACCAAAGTTTGGCTGAGACATGTGACCCATTGGTCCCAATTGACCTAGTGGACCAAGCTGTGGCGCGCCACTGGGGGGTGGAGTACCTTGTCCACCTTGGTTTGTTGCCATCATTTGCATAAATTGCATCTGCATCTGCATAAATGATTGCATTTGTTCCGTCATCCGAATCTGAGCTTGATCACCAGGAGTGAGCATTGGCTGAGGCATTCCGCCCATAGGTCCCATCTGGCCCATACCTAATGCACCCGCTCCCATGGGCATCTGCCCCATCATTGGTGGAGGAGCCATACCAGTGAAGCCGCCAGGAGGCATCTGGCCATATCCAGGGTTTGGGCTTCCTCTTCGCGCGGCTCGAGAGCGTTCTTCCGTGGCAATAACACCTACGAGACCTCCTGGAGGAGCACCTCTGTTTGGAGTGCCGTTGACAGACCCTGGGCCACCATTTCCGAATGCCAGCGACTCTCTATTTGCTGGATAAACGAGGCCTGCACCAACATAGGGGTCTTGAGGCAAGTTGCGAGCAAACACAGGCAAGGGTCCTCCAACACCTGGAACACCTTGAGCAGCACCTCTCAGATTAGGGTTTGATCCCATGCTAGTTAGTCTGGTTGTAGGTGGCTTGTTCTTATTTGGGAATCCATGAGCAGCAAGAATGGCCAAGGGAACTTCTTCATCCTCCTCCTCTCCGTCCTCTGTTGCACCGTCGAGTACCAAGTTGGGAGTACTTTGGCTGCTATACATTGAAGGTCGGGATGGGCCTGGCGAAGGTGTCGAGTCTCCGGTGACTTTCATCATTTGTTGTCTGTATACTGACATGTGAGCCTCCTGCTTTCGTCGTTGCTTGGCAGCATTCTTGCTCTTCTCTGCCTCGTCCTCATCGTCATCGTAAGTCTCTTCCTCTTCCTCCTCAGCTTCTTCATCTTTCGGGCGCCCCCCAACGCTTCTCAAACGCTCTTGATCTTGCCTATATCGTTCGAATTGGGCCGGTGTCATAACCTTGTTGACTGGAGCTTGCCTCGAAGGAGGGGGCGATTCTGATCTCTCCTGGAATTGCTGAGCTAAATCGGCGGATTCAAAAAGATCTTCATCTTCCTCTGGCTCGAGGAGCTGTGTCTTTGCAGTCGCCTTGGCGTTATATGCTGCTTGAGAAGGGAGTGCCCAGCTTTTTCGGGCTTGAGGATTGCTTGGTGCTTCACCGAGATGTCTGCTCGCATTGACAGACTCGCGCAGGAGTGCAGCGTCCTCGTCGACACCGTCAAATTCCAATGTCGAGTGGCGGCGCATGGAAAGAGCACTGCTTCTCTTAAGTGTCGAGTCGGGGCGAGGCGCACTTGAACGTGGTCTTGGGATGGCTTGGTTCCCATCAGTTTGATGCAAAGGACCGTGTCTTGGCACCGGAGGAGGTTGGTGAGCCGGAGGACCCATATTACGAGTGACCACGGGAGGTGGACTAGTATTTTTCATGAGTCCATCATTTGATCCCCAAGAATATGGTGGGTCTTCGATTGTCTTGCGTTTGTCAAGGATAAGGGGTGAAGGTTGGTTGGCTCGATTAGCAGAGTATGACTTCAATGCTGGCTCGGGTGGGAGTATTTCCTGCATCATGTTAGTGAATGAACGTTGATGGTAGCGACTCGACTTACAGGGCTCTTGGTGAATCCTCTGACGCCAGGCGAATCTGGAACAGCACTTCTTCGGTGCGCCATTCCAGCAAACATATCTCCAAAGTCGTCGCCCATTGTCAGATCCAAATCTCTCTCTCCGAGTTTGGGTGGTGTAGCCGTGCTTGCGTAGCTGGATGCAGTTACCGCGCGCGTTCGACTCGAGGCGCTGTCGTCGCGAATAGTTGGGGAAGGTGGTAGTTCGTCTGATACTTTGGATGGAGAAGGAGTGGCTTTGTTTCTACCCCAAGAGAGTGTTCTTCCAGCGTTCTTCAGAGAAAATCCAGACGAGGTCTTTGGTAGCGGCGGAAGGGGGACGTCGCTGTGTCTATCGTGTGGTGTTCTCCAGTCTTCGTGGCCAGGTGTCTCCATCGATGAAGGGGCAGTAGATGCTGCACTTAACCTTGAAGAATTATCTGTGGTCGATGCGGTGTTCGTATTTGACGCTCCACTACCACTTGAAATTTATCAGCTTATTATGCCAAGGGTGTACCCTAGTTGTAGGTCCCCTGAACCTCCCACCCAGGTAGAATTTCAGGACTAACCGATTGACAGTATTAACTTTCATGCCCTCAAAAAGATTGTCCTCCTTGTGCGAATCGGCTGTACCGATTGCTCGAGCAAATTTTACTCCACCGTCGAAAGATGGACCGGACTTGTGACCCCCAGCTTGAGGACGCTCGAACACCTTAAAGGACGATTCGACGGGAGGTTCGGGGTTATCCAATGCATTTGCTATCGACTTGCGTCGCCCAAAACTCTTCGGAATTAAAGGCATGTAGTTTGTATTTATTGCTTGGAAGACGAGATTGCCGGTCTCGAGCTTCTCCGTAGTAATGACTGGAAAAAGGTATCCAAATAGGGGATACTAGGCTCGATGCCGTTGGTATGTTTGATCTGCAAAGGATTGAAGTGTTGGAAGGGACAATTCACGAATCAATGTTGAAGAAGATAAGTCATGAACATTGAGCTGAATACGCAAGTTTTCGTTGGCAAAGACGTGTGGGCGAAAATGTGAGGAAACGGGTCTGTTGCAATGGCCACAGGCGAGGTTAGCAAGATCCTTTTAGAACAGATGAAAATGCACGTCTCCAGTATTTCGATAGATCGACAGATTCATCAAAGGTCCATGCTGTTGGAGAGAGAGAGACCGGTGTAGTGTAGGTTTGGATGGAAGCAAGCCAATGTGGTATTATTCGCCGAGTATATCCTCGGAAGGCAAGGATGGGTGAGAAGGTTGGTGATGGAAAGATGCTGAACCAGTATTTCCAGCCAAGGCAAGGTAAAGATTGGTTGTGGACCACAGGTAGTGAATGAACCTTGTCCTAAATAAACATATTTTCTTCTGGCTGCCAAATGGATATCTTTTTGCAGTTGACGTATGGTGTTTGGGGGAAGAGGTATGTGGTATGTAGTAGAGCTGAAATTTTTGGGGATTGTTGATGTTTATAGGCGCAATTTAAATATAGAAATGGAAAGCAAAGCGATGTTTACTTACTACGAAAACGAGAGAATGAGAGCCACACTAGCACGAACGATAGACCAATGAAGAAGAAAAAGAAAAGAACAAAAGATTGAAGATGAAACAGAAAATTCAATAGTGATTGATGGAACGAGAGCGATGGACTTGATTAGACCAAGGGCAATGAGGCAATGTCTTTGAATTAGCAAGATGCAAAAGGGCAATCAATTATTGAAGAATTCAGTATGATATGATATGATGAAGTGATGTGAAGGGATGTGAAGTGATGTTTTAAAATGGTAGAGAGAGTGGATGAGAGAGTGGATGAGTGAGTGAGTGAGTGAGTGGGTGAGTGGGTGAGTAGAGCGAGTGTGTAAATAAAGTAGGTAGGTCCGGCAGTAGTAGTAAAAGTAGGCAGGCAAGGCAGGCAAGGCAGGCAGTAATAAGAGGTGCTAGCTAATAAGTAGGTAATGAAAAAACAAGACCAGAATGAAATCTTTTCGACCTTTCTTGTTAATGAATGGAAGATGGAAGATGGATCATGGAGATGGATGTGAATGTGAATATGAATGTGGATGTTAAGGTTAGAGAGAACAGGTACTAGGAATAGGTACTAGGAACAGGTACTAGGTAGGTCTCTACTAGGTCTCTACTAGGCTGGAGGTAATCGAGGAGTTGCTATGTAGGTGGAATGTTTGGAGATGAGAAATTCATGGGTTGCTTGGGGGAATGGATGAATGATTGGGTGATGTAGAGTGTGCTTTGCGACTAAGCAGCATTAATAGCAGTATTAGTCGGAGTATGTATTAGTCCCCAGCATCTCGAGTTCTCAACATCTCCTTTACTAATAATACTACTGATAATACTACTAATACTACCTAGGTACTACTCAAGAATAAGAACCTTTTTTCTTTCTCTTTCTCTGCTTTCTTTTCCATTGATTTTAAAGTCTCTAATTTTTCTAGCATAAAAGATATCATCTCTTCTCCCTATCGACCGTGGGACCCAACAAAGTTTATTACTATTTTCGCACCGAGGACTGGGTCCCGACTCCCTAGCGACGGAAAATACTGTAGATGGGTACCGGGAGCTACTCTCCAGGGCTGTACCTGATATCTCCTGAGCTATAAATGATCATAGTCTTCCGCTTCCAGGTTACCGTAACGCTTCGCATCTTTCCCATCATTCGCACGTCTTGGGATGTGCACAGAGGATGTGATTGCTTGATTGATGGACGGCGGGACTGCTTGTGTCTGAGTACCGGTTTGGAGGTCGAAGTATAATAAGGAGGAGGTTGTTCACATACACTAGGGAGATAGCAGGGACATACTAGCTAAGTGCAGGAACAGATTAATCACTCCTGTTGATGGCGTGAGGTTATATGTTTCGTGATATATCTATAAAAGTATCCCCTACCACTACTCCTCATTGTGCCTAGAGTGATGGAGTCAGGTAAACGCTGGGTTGTCATTAATTGTTAGTTCAGGCACAAGACAACGACCTAATCATGTTATTACTTGATCGGGAAGGATTAAAGTATTACTTTGTACTTTGACATCAATGCCATCCAAAAGGCTGGATGGATATTCTTAACCAAAAAGAAACTTTGATCATCATCTTCATCGTCTTTACCTGGAGGTCTTCTGTCATTGACTACGTTGTGTAGATAAAAGGTAATCCGAGCACATTTACATTTGGAGATATGTATAATGTACCATCTAGCATCTACATCTAGCATCTACATCTAGCATCTACATCTATTATCTATATCTATTATCTATATTTAGTATTTATATTTAGTATCTACATCTAGCATCTACATCTAGCATCTACATCTATTATTTATATCTAGTATCTATATTTAGTATTTATATTTAGTATCTACATCTACCATCTACATCTACCATCTACATCTACCATCTACATCTACCATCTACATCTACCATCTACATCTACCATCTACATCTACCATCTACATCTATCATATACATCTACCTTCACCTCCAACCCATTCCTCTATCAATCACATCACATGAATGTTTTCAACCCCATCGAGTATCCCACATCACATCTTCCCCTCTTCCCTTCTCATCTCTTCTCTACATCCATCATCATTCATGCCCTCATGTATCATTCTTCTTTTGTTCGTTACTGTGACACCAATGATAAACAATAATGCATCATTTCTCCATCCTTGAACATGTGTAGAGTATGCCGGACTCGATAGGTCGAGAGAAACAGAGCTTCTACTCCTTTTCCATCCTCTTGCATGACGCTTTTCCCAAAGATCTCTGACCCCTGGTTCCTTTCGGCTGTTGCACCAAGAGAATTCTTCACCAATCCCAATCACAATCCCAATCCCAATCCCAATCCCAATAATCGAATACAGGACCTTGAATTCTCTATGATCAATGCCGTGCCGCCAGGAAACATTCAGCCACCCATCCAATCTCCTCGTTTTATTACCTATTCAGTATGCACTCACCTCACCTCACCTCACCTCACTCGCTACTCCTTCACTTCTTCGTCAAACACTCCTCTCACAAGCCAGATTAATATCACAACTCTACCTCGAGCTACTAGACATTCATATCTGTACTATCTTTAACATTCTCAAATCTCAAATCTCAGACCTCAAACTTAAAAATAACATTTCGCTATCCACCAGACTCCAGAATGCATACTGTACCTAGGTGCTCTGTACATATTTTAAGGGGCTCGAACTCCACCACCTCGCATTTCAGAAAATCCATCAAATCGGAACCCACAAATACGAATCTTCACCGGACCCGAAATCTTCTCGAAACCCTTTCGACATGACGTCTTTTCCGCATTCCACTAATATTTGACCATGCGATGGCTGTAATACGAGTTGATACATTTTTTTGCTTTTTTTTGGAACCTTCACACTTCTACCAGCACCAACTGAACATTAATTCGTCCATTCCAATAACAAGAACACGTGAATTGATCGACACAGCACCAAACAATTTTTGAATGGGATAAGATAATGTTTAACTACCAACAAGAAGTCCCTACCACAACCCATACATGCCCATCCAAAATTTCGGGAAACGCGCAAACAAACCAACGAAATCTCACATCCATCACATACGATTCCGACCATAGGATCATTCAAATTTCAAAAACTTCCATTGCCGTCTTTCACCATTCGTTGCTACCTAGACAACCATCCACCCCCCAGCGTCTAAACAAAACCCTTTTATCCCAAATTGATACCCGAGCCAAAAGCCATCCAGGAGCCTCCAATCTCCTTTTCATATATCTACGCCTTCACATGTATTAACTTTTCCTGCAGCGCCATTGCAACATCGCCATCATTCGCCCGATCAATGGTTCTCAATTGATTATTGTGGACGACATGAACATCTGTGGATCGGATCAACATCCATCAATCTATTTCGAAGAAACCACCCTTCAACCTTACGAGTTACGACGACTGGCCGGCCCCTTCTCCTGGCACTGTGTATCGATCGTGGTGGGTGTCCACTGTCCATCACCAAACTCCAGGACCCTGCTTGTGCCTATTATTATTCCCTATCCCTCGATACTCACCCGCCGCAGATCCACTTACATGGGAGACGGACTCCATCGCAACATCGCAACATCTCAACTCCAAACGTCCTTTCGCAATCCATACTCGAAATTTCGAAGCCAACTCCATAATTTT